>CDFI01101886.1:0-10423 GCA_000826405.1 Acanthamoeba divionensis | reverse complement strand
ACGCCCTTCATTTTTATTTATATATCGAACCTTTGCTTTATTGATCATGTCTAGGAAGTGGATTGCGAAAGATCAAGGGCCGCCCAGCATGCGCACCGGCGCAAATGTTATTTTAACCCTCCCTCAAAGATCACAAAATTTTTCTTAATTCTCACTGTCACTGCTTAGGGGCCAAATGAGGAAGTACGAGACCACCCTAAATCAAGCAACGGGACTGGAGGCGCTCCTGGTGGAGGTGCTGGCAGTGGGAATAGGAAGTGGAAAGTTAAAGGAGACGAAGATCCTGCAGCAACAATGAGGTACTTTGTTAATGCAATTCCTCTTTCTTCTTGCTTCAATCATTCTTCTTGCGGCTGAAAAATCCCCCCCCCCAACATGTTTTTCCTCCCTACGATTGTAGGGAACCTCCTCGCAGGGCCAATAGAGCTGAGAGGGGAGATAAGGAGGCAGAAAGGCGTACAAGAAAGAAACCGGCTCCTAAACCAAAAAGTGCTGTGGATTATGAGATAGACAGAAAGCACAAGGAGGAGCAGTCCAGGAGGCGTAAAGAAAGGGTAAAGGAAACGCCACAGGAGAGGGAGGAAAGGTTAAGGAAGAGAGAAGAAGAGACGAAGAGGTTGAAGCAGGAAGAAGAAGAGAGGAAGAAAATAGAAGAGGAGGAAAAAAAGAAAATGGAGGAAGAGGCGAGAATAAGAAGAGAACAAGAAGAGGAAGAGAGGAAGAAAAAAGAGGAAGAAGAACGGATACGAAAAGAGGAGGAGGTACATCTCCCTACCACTTGTTTCTTTCTTCCCATCTCCATATATTAACTTCTAACACCGTTTCTCACGAGTAACAGGAACGCCTGGCACGAGAAGTCGAGCTAAAGACTCGAGCAGAAGAAGCACGTAAAGCAAGGGAGGCAAGGCAAGCCATGAGAAAACACAACCTCAGCGCAGCTGACAAGCGACCTGGCAATATTCTCCAAAACTCTTTCGGTCTTCCCACGCAGTTTGCTAATGGAAGGGATCTTTCTTCTTATTCATTTAGGCGAATCACATTTTAGGACTCTTGACTCCAGTATACGTAAAAATACTGCTTTTATCAAAAAGTTGGCCAGAATTACTGAGGATCAGAGAGAGAAGCTGATTGTCGAATTAAAGACTTTAAATATGAATAAGTTCCTTGGTGAGGCCATCAGTGCAATTGAAGAATCCACAGCTTCTCTAAAAGCTACTGATATAAATGCCATTGTACAGGTAACACACACTGTGTTGATAAAATTGTCCTTCGTTTCTTATTCCTCATGATTTCTTTTTCAATATATTTAGATTTGTGCCATTATGCACCAAACCTATTCTGAGTTTTCGCCAATTCTTGTCCCTACGCTTGTGAAAGCTTTCAGTTTGCCTGGCAAGAGCGAAGCTGACACTTTAAGGAAAAAAAGAGTCATTCTGCGATTGCTTTGCGAACTGTTCTTGGCTGGTATCTATACAGACATTCACGTTTTGCACAGCATCCTAAAGGAGCTGGTAAGTACATTTACGTTGTGAAAAAATGGTAAAAGGTGAACTTACCAACGGTTCTTTCAAATAATACAGGTAAATACAAATGGGCCTGATTTCAAAGGCGATCGAGATACTTTTTTAAATACATTGAACAATCATTTGATGCTTATCGTAACGTTCACGAGGACCATGGCCGAAGATGTTCTTAGGATTATACCAGAGAAACTTCAGCCCTTGTACGCCTTGGTAAGGTGTCTTTGACTTCATAATGGGGTCAAAGGACAAATGCAACTCAATTAAAATTACACTGCCAGGTAGTTTTAATTATAATGACACACGAACTATTTTATGAAGGCTGGCATCGGGGATATCGAGCCTTTGGTAACGGCAGAACAGAGAGATAAGCTGATTGGTCTGGCAAAGGGATTGTACAAAGCGTCTTGTGATGTGCTTGTGGACGAACATAAGGTAGTCCCTCTTTACAAATAACGCGAGGTTAACCTCGTAGCCGGCTTTATTGCGTACCCTTTCACATTCGAATTGACCTCTTCAATAGTCTCTTCGAGCAAGAGAAAGGGAGAATCACAAAATACTGCAAACCAGAGGTGAGCTCAGCGAAGCAGATAAGGCAGTGTATGATAAGGTTCGTAAGTCATACGAAAAGTTGCTGGGCAACATTTCTTCCTTAGCTGAACTCTTGAACGAAGAGTTGCCAACTTTACCCGAAGACGAGACAATAACAAGGATAGCAACTTCTGATACACAATTACAAAGTTCTAAGGTTTGCTTCTCTGAATGAGTTACAACTGTATGGTCATAAACTAAACTATAACAATCGCGCTATTTAAAGAGTACCAGAGCAGCAGAGCCAGAGCCTATTTGGAACGATGAAGATACCAGAGCATTTTATGAAGATTTACTTCAGCTCCGCTTGATTCTGCCCGCTGTTCTATTCGGCGATCCAAAGAAAGATGAAGATGAGGAAAAGGTATATGCACTGCTTTATCTTTGGTTGTAAATACCATGCAATCTGAAATTGAGAACTACAAATATTTGTATGTAATAGTTAACATTTTGTTGTTGAAGGAAAAGGAAGCTGCAGAGACAAAATCGGAAGAATTTAAGCCTGAGGAGGAAGATAAAACAAAAAAGGAAGAAGAAACCAAACAAACAAGCGATAAGACCACAGCCGGAGGTGTTAGTCTGGAAGAGCTAATGCAGCGTCTGCCTAATTGCGTTAGCAGGCAAACTCACCAAGCAATCACTTCTTCCTAGTTAATATGCTAATTTTTGGATTTAACAAATAAGGGACCTCATTGACAAAGCTGCCACAGATTTTTGTTACATCAATACGAAAGGGAGCAGGAAAAAACTTGTTAAGGTATTTTTATTTTCCTCCATTACAACTGCTTTGAGCACTAATTTGTTCATTTTTGAAAATCAAAGACGGTGTTCAACGTGCCACGAACACAATTGGCGTTGCTTCCGTATTATTCTCGTCTTATAGCAACGCTCAACCAATGCTATAAAGATGTGGGACCCATGCTTGTGGCCATGGTAAGCCACGTCCTTACTACTTTTTATTCATGCATTAGACACTCACTATGTTCTTTCCTTGTTATTTTATCTCCTAAAGCTCGAAGAAGAGTTTAATTTCTTGTTAAAGAAAAAAGATCAGATCAACATCGAAACCAAGCTGAAGAATAGTAGGTTTTTAAGCGAATTGACGAAATTCAAGGTGGTTCCTGTAGCAACGATCTTCAATTGCTTGAAGGAATGTCTTGATGACTTCGTACATCATAATATTGAGGTATATATCACCCCTCCTTTACAGTGATTTACTGCCTCTTCCTTAGCCATCATATTCTTATTTGCCTCGATAGAAGTTACAATTATATAAATTAATTATGGCATCTTGTAGGTGGCGTGTGCTTTGTTAGACACCTGTGGCCGTTTTCTGTACAGAACACCTGAAACACATGTCCGTACTAAAAATATGCTTGAAATTATGATGCGCCTGAAGAATATTAAGAACTTGGACTACAGGTATAATGTCTTCGTGCCATGCAAATCCTTACTCTCTTACAAACAATTCTTTTCTTCAGGCTAGCTACGACGGTAGAGAATGCGTATTACCAGTGCGTTCCTCCTGAGCGTGCTGCGCGCAAAGAGAAATCTATCCCTGTTATGGTGCAGTACATCCACAAGCTTATTTATAATGATGTCAATCGTCATACTGTCAAGGATGTCTTGAAACAGCTGAGGAAGTTGCCATGGGAAGAATACGAGGTAATAACTTTCTTAATTTTAGAAGATGTTCAGATGTTTATACTAGTATTCTAGAACACAAGAAAGTTTCTAGTATTTCATTACCTTCTAACTGACACTTTATGATACAGAAAGAAGTTGTGAAGGCATTGCTTAAAATATGGAAGGGAAAATATGGCAATGTTCACGTGGTAGCCTCTCTTGCTGCTGGCCTGTCTCAATATCACGATACATTGGGAGTTTCTCTGGTGGATTGTCTTTTGGAAAACGTTCGGTTTGGTATTGAGGTCAGTTTGCTTCTTTGTCTTATTGCCCTAACATAGCCATCAGAGTATTGATATATATATATATCGGTTTATCTAGGAAAATGATTACAAGAGAGCACAAAAGAGGGTTGCAGAAGTCAAATTTCTTGGGGAACTCTATAATTATCGCGTGATTGAATCGACCACCATTTTCCATACTTTTTATATGCTCATTTCTTATTGTGTTGGTAAGTGTTATGTTTGTCCTCCGATACTTTAGTGTTCGCTATATAACACAGGCTAATGATGATCTCTGATATCGATAGATAATCTTGAAATGGATCCTCCAGACGACTTCTTCCGTATCCGTTTAGTTTGTGTTTTACTTGACACATGTGGCAAGTACTTTGACACTGGTACTGTAAAAAAACGTCTCGACAGGTTCCTAATATATTTCCAAAGGTTTGTTTTTCAGAATTTGCTCACAGAAGATATTTTCTACAATGAACATGTGTAACACTTATTTCCATCTTGCTTTAGATATTATCTGTCTAAAGAGTATATACCACTTGAGATTGAATTCATGGTATCAGATTCCTTGGAGCCTCTTAGACCTAAACTCAAGCGTTACCAAAGTTACGAAGAAGTCAGTGTGGAGGTATTTTAGTTATATCATCCTTTCTTTTCAATGTGTGACACTTATCGTGGGCATCTGGGTTTATAGATAGAAAAGTTGGAGAAAGAAGAAGACGAGAAATATGGTCTTAACCATTTCCCCAAGGGACCTATTTTTACAGATCTTGAGATACGGTTAGATTCTTATCTAAATCAAGGTGGGTATCTTTTTAATCCTCAACCTCTGTGTTACCCTTTAAGTACAATTAATAGAGAAGATCTTCATAACAGAGGAGGCAGATGATGACGATGATGAAAGGTCAGCAACCAGGGAGGGTGAGGAAGAGGATAATGGGCCAGAAGGCGATGAGGTAGGCCCTGCTCCCTCTCATTGTTCTTTTTTATTTTAAAGCTTTAATTTGACGATGAATTCTAATGGGAACCTTAACTTCGGCTGAAAACCAAGGCCAAGGGAGGAAAAAAAGCAAACAAACAAAAGGCAAAGCACGATGAAGACGAGACAGCCCGAGGATCGAGGCAGACTAAGGACGACACAAAGAAAGATGCAGGTACGAAATTATGGTGTGTATTGTGTTTGTTGGCCCCGTTTCTAACTTCTGCAACAGAAGACGATGAGTTCGAAAGGGAATTTTCTAAGATGATGCGCGAAAGCTATGAGCAAAGAAGACTTGAGGCGCGATCAGTTAATCTTTCAAATCTCAATATTGGAGTGCCTTTAGATATGTCTCGTAAGAAGAATGAGACAGGTAGTTCTATGCTACATGTTCTTTTTTTACAGTGTATTATTGTTTAATCATGTGCATTCCTCTTCATCAGCTGAAAGCGAAGATAAAAAGGCAACCAGCTCAATGGAATTCCGTGTTCTCATCAAAAAGGGGAACAAGCAGCAAACGCGCAGCGTTAATGTGCCGCTAACTAACACGTTAGCAGTTAATAGATCCATACAGCAGGCAGAGGTATGGCTTACTCTCTTTTTGTTCATTCATCTCTTGGGCTAAGGTCTCAATATATCGCAGGAAGTAAAAGAGCACGAGGAGATAAAGCGGAGAACCCTTCTTGCCTGCGACGAACGTATTGAAGAAGATACCGCCTTAGATGGTACGTAGCATAGATGTATACGGGGGCTACATTCGTGTACCAATATGACATGATTTTAATTGCTGATGCGCTCTCTGGCATTCTTTCCTGTGCAGAACTCTTTGGAGGCACCATTCCTGTGACGCACGCATATGGAGGACGCGGCCGGGGCAACCAAAAGATGCGCCGCCAGGCGCAGCCGGTGGTCGTTATGGGCCGAGGTGGGCTCGCTCCTCGAGGCAGAGGAGTACATGATACAAGGTAGATCAGAGCTTACAACATTTTAAAAAAACTTTTCCCCAAGCAATTAGTAGCAATACTCATTCATTCATTCCTTCATTTATGGGCAACAAACACAATCAATAGGAAACATTAAAAACAGGAGATATTGTTTGTTTTGTGAGATGGGACTATCCGTATCCGTTGTGCCCAAAAATCCACGGCGACATTTGGAGAGGCCCAACACAATCAATTGGAAAACCAAAGCAGAGGCCTGTCCGACGTGAGAACAGAGACAGAGCTGCTCTGTGCCGAACAGGCAAAGAGAAGCTATTCTGGAACTTGGTGATGCTGTTGGTGTGTGTGAGTGAGAATGTGTGTGTGTGTGTGTGTGTGGTGTGTGTGTGAGAGAGTGAGAGAGAGAGAGAGAGAGAGAGAGAGAAAGAGAGAGGGCTATTTCCTTTCGTTTGGAAGTAGAAGGAGGAAAGGATTTGAAGAAGAAATTAGTAATCAGTGGAGGTGGGGAAGGGCGGATGGTTTGCGGCTATACAAATTTATAATCCATCATATCTATCCATCTATTTGTATATATCTATTTCATCTTTTTATGTTTAGATCCCACCCTCTGGGTGGAACAGGCGTTTGTTTGTCGTTTGGTGTGTTTGTGTGTTTGGTATATTTCATGGTTACTGTTGGTTGGTACATGCAGACGATTGGGGGGAAAAAAATAAATAGATATCTAAACATGTATTTATTCAAAGTCTATACTTTTGCTTTTTGACTGCAATGGCCCCAGGCAATTCCAAGCGTTGAGGCAGAGGCGAACTTTCCATGAAATAAAGGATCCCAATTGGCCTCATGCCTCGTTGAGGGTGTGATGATCATCCTTCTGGTTGGACACAAGCACACGCGAATTCTCCTTTGCTTGTGAGAGTTCACACATACCTCCAGCCTTAGACCCTTTTCCTCAAGGTATGAAGGGCCTTAACTCAGTTTACTTCATGCTTGGATGGAGTTTATCAGATAGGGCTCTCCATCAGTGGCCTGCACCAGCACTACCCAGTGGGTGGGATTTTTTTTTTGAAAGAAGTATTCCTTCAAGAAGTGTTCTTCTTCTTCTTATTCCAATCCTTTTTAAATTTAAATTCAACAACAGACCATATTTCATTTGCACTTGGCATGAATCGAACCAAAGTCAGTTCCTGTCTTCCTTTGATGACTTCGGGCCTCTGCAGTGCCCTAGTTTGATGACTTAAACTGGAAATCCACTCCTGCCATTAAGCACTGCCCCAAGGCCCCACACCAAAGGCATGGATAAGCCTGAAATTTCCTCAGGTACATCAAATTATGGAGCCCTCTCTGCACATGTTAAACACACACAAACCTAAACAAAAAAGAGTGACGGTGGCTTTATGCTACATGACTGGCGTCACCAGCTGGTGGACAACAACCCTATTTTCGGAATTAAGTCGATTTTCTTTGCGGTTTGCTTCCAAGGGGTACACCCGCTCATCCTGTAACGGATTGTTTGTGCGAAATTTTGCGCTTATCTCTGTTGCTCTGTTGATTCCCGATAAAAACTGGGATTTTTGTTGCGATTTGCATGATCGCAGAGATATTTGGAAAGCCTACGCTATCCGGAATCTGAGATAGGAATGGCTTCTATGGCTCGCACGTTAGGGCCACAAGAAGATACTTACCTAAGACATGCTGTCTTGCAGACAATTGGTTAACTGTTTTGAGCCTTCTATTTTGATTGGTGAAGTCATTCATAAATACTACAGGTGCAGCTGGCCTCTCGCTTCATTCTCGTGTGTCTTGAGCTCATCAACGAAGAGGACAGAGAGGGTTTGGCCAGCTGTGCACCAAAAAGAAAAAGGACAACAAAAATAAAGTGAACGCAGGAATTTGGACCGCTGCAGAGAGAGAGAGAGAGAGAGCCCTGAGGATCATATCAAGGTTTAAACAATTCAATGAGCGCTCACCCTCCAGTCCCAACAGCAGAAAGCTTGCCTGTGAACGCTTCTGAGGGCGCAACAGATAACAGAGAGTTGTTAAGTGAAGCTGAAGCAGCAGACTCGAGAATCAAAGCTTTGGCAGCTTCGTATCCCTTTGCTGGGGCTCAAAAGCCACGGGTACCGCTGACCTCCATCCCCACGCTGGGTCGAGCATTGAGCCAAGGTAGTGCAACAAATTCCATCCCAGTTGGGAATTGGAATTCTATAAACCTCTCTTTCATGTCATTCTGAGCTACAAGTGGAAGAAAATTAAACTAACTCTTTTTGCTACAGCTGGTGATGGTGATGACAAAACCACAGTCCATGCTTTCCTCGAGCAGCTAGGCAATAGTACCAATACATATGAAAAATATAGAGACAAAACCAAGAGGAGGAGCAGCAGCAAGAGGAAGAAGTCCAAAAAGCACAAGAAGCAGCACACAGGCAAAAAAGATAAGAAGAAAGGGAAAAAGAAGAGGTATGCAAAATGTTGCTTATACTTTTGAGAATCCAAACAAAGTTTGCTAAACACTACTTTTATAGCAGGAGCAATGGCGCATCTCCAGAGACAGGCCTTAGTGATTCAGCTGAGACAGCATTCACTGATAAAGTAAATCCAGAAGGATCGCCTTCTGTCTTGTTACCACAACCTCCTTCTCCTTCTTCTTCTCCTTCTCAGCCTGTTCAAGGAGCAGTTCATGGTAACCATTTCTACCTTAGATTCTGACTATGGGATGCAGACCACTAAGATATCTCTAATCTATTTCTTTGGTAGCTGCCCAGATTCAGCAAAAACTTGTCTCTCCTCGGGGAGGGCAGCCCCAGCAACTCCAAATGGCTCACGAAGAAAGGATGCCCTCCTTCTCTCCTCTCTCGGACCAAATGATGTGCATGGACGATTCTGTTCATTTCTCTCCTCTCCAGCAACAACAGCATCAGGAACATCGGTTCGGAACAGCTAAGAAGAGTACTCTGGGCTCTCCTCGAGGAGTAAAGCAAGCTCAAGAAGCCAACGGGATGGCGAAAGCCAATCAGTCCAGAAACGGCTACCACGCTCATCATGCTCCGAATATGTGCCCTGCACATGGTCGCTTGCGTCCTCAGAACGGCAATAGTCTGGGTCACAGTCTCAACAAGGATGCTCACATGCTCCAGATGCAGCAACAACTATCAAGTCTTCAGATGCAGCAGAGTGGTAACCCATTTTTCATGACCAGCAACACCAACATGCCCCCAGGCTATCATGCCAATTCCAATAGCTATGTTCCCTTCATCAATGCCTCCCAGCAGCAGAGCAACTCCCAGACTACTTTCCACAACGCGGTTCTGCATCAGTTCCCCAACAATAATGTCATTATGTATAACGACAACAGTAACAACGCATTCACCAACCAACACAACAGTACTGCTAGTACTAACAATGCCAACGTTCTGCCTGCTCAACAACAAGGCCACACTAGAGATTCTCTCAATTTTGATCCACTGGTTTTTTTATCAGGTGACCTTCAAGGCTACGAGACCAACGATTGCCTAGACGAAGGCTTCTTGAACCTGCTAAGCAGTGACAATGAGATGTTAATCACATCACCCCCTCAGGATGACAACACGCTCCAACACAATGGGAATTTGGATGAAGGAGAGGGCTTATGTAAAGGAGACAACCTGGCCTGGTTAGGCACTGTGCAAGTAGACGACCCTCAGCAGTTTGAGGAAATATTTTCTTCTATGCAAGGCATGATGGGCGACCAAATGACAGAACATGCGTGCGTTGGTGGCCATCAGATGAATGGTCACCTGCAGCAGCATCAAATTGACCCCATGATGATGGGAGCCTCGAATCTTTCCTGGCTTAACTAGGAGCAAGTGTGATTAGACAGATGGAAAGTCCATTCTCCTCAGGTTTTGCCCCACCACCAAGAAGAGTTCTTTGTTGAAATTATATATATATATTATGTATGTATTGTCCTTTTATGTTATCAGCACTCAATAATCTTTTTGATAAAAAGATACCTTGTAAAGTACCCTATGATATGTGACCTTGTTAATAATGTTTGTTCATATTTTGTTTTATTATTGCTCTTTTTTTGTTTTGTTGTATTGCATGTTGTTTAGATTTAAACAAAAACCCAAACCAAAAAATCAAGTTCTCTAAAATAAAAAGTTATTTAATTGAGAAATCTCATTGTCTGATGAGAACTCCCCAACCCAGAACTTTTCCCTTCCTCCAAAAACTAACTGATGTGTACACAGTTCAGAAAAACAAACAAACAAACAAATTCTTGCACCAACCCAGAACTACTTACTCAAAAAACAAACAAACAAATACTTGCCACCCCTTCATCCCCCCCCCAATAGCCGTTACAAAAAAAAGGCGCGAAGGAAGTGCCCTCGCCCTCTGACCCACTGACTGCACACACAGCCTTTGTATTGGGTGCTTTTTAGTTTCTCTCTTCTTCACTGCAGTGTTGGTTTCATTCACCTCTGTTTTTATAGT
>CDFI01101881.1:0-10040 GCA_000826405.1 Acanthamoeba divionensis | reverse complement strand
ACACAAACAGACAAACACAAAAACACACACATGTGAGAGAATAATAATTGAATTTCTATATTTCAAAAATCAAAACACAGAGGAGGTGACCATGCTAGTGAGGATCACCTCTGGGGACCTGTGTGGAGAGGTTATAGCAGATGTGGCCATTGACAGCACCATCAACTCATTTAATGACACCAGCTACATGTTTCCGCAGACCGCGTGGAGGCTCTTCTATCCAGCCGTGGCCTACTTCAAGGCCAACTTCAGTTCACCGCAAGTGACCATTCTGCACTCCCAATTCCAGAGCATCAGCGCTACGGTCTACGACGATGGCATGGGGTGGGTCAATTCACTTGACCTCTACAGCTCGCAAGTTCTGACAGATGTAGGAGAGCTGGTGGGGTTGGGCTTCCATCCTCCGGAGCCACCTAATATCTTCTTCTACTTTGAGCCATGGCGCCTCTTCCTGCATCTGAACGCTTCAATGAACTCAACTATTGCACTGACAGCTGTTGTGAGCATCAACTTTGCACAGGGAGCGGGACGAAACCACATGCTTAGAAAGAGAAGTCTTCTTGACGACACCAGCCACCAACAACAACAACAGCACCTTCAACAGCAGCAACAAAGTAGTCACCACCACCATTCGAGACTGCTGCACCTCTCTACGATGCTCTATGCGAGGGACACGACGGGGGCGGCTGGTGATGGCAGGCAAGAGACTGGTGGTGGTGGCGGCGGTGGACGACCTACCATGCTGTCTCCGCACCAGCACATCACTGATCAGCCCGTTACGGAGGAGGCCTTCTTCTGGGAGGAGCTGCTCGACAAGTACTTTGGGGGATTGATCTTCACTCTCATCCACACTGCTCTCCTACTCGCCTATCTCGTCATCAAGCGAATCCTCATACAACGCTGACACACATACACACACATTGGCCATCCACTGCCTCTCTCTGCTCTCTCTCTCTCTGCTCTGCTCTGCTCCTTCTCTCTTCCCTGTTTGTACATACAACAACACACAATTTTGGAAAAATAAAAAATAATAGTATCGTATGGGTTGTTTGTAATTTTAAAATAAAACAAATGGAGTGTGTGTGTTGTGTCACTCTTTCTTCCGCCGAAAGACAAAAAAATATAAAGCTGAAAATAACCACAACCCATCTTTTCGTCTTGAGACCTTAATCTTCAAATGTGTGTGCGTCTGCGTCACACTTGCGCGCCCCGAAGTGTTGCGTTCTGGTATCCACAGCAATGCGTTCTCGAAATACACATCCAGCCCGCGTTGTGAGCACTTTTGGGGGTGTGGGCGCGTGGCCGTCTTGTAAAATGGCCTTTTCAGGAAAGCAAATAAAGCGACAATAAACCCTAAGGTAAGCACCACTTTCCCTATTCACATGTGCCCCCCCCTGCTGCATCACGCGACGAGGGGAGGGGGCGCTTTTACCGTTGTGTCGATACTCTCGAAACAATAATTGATTTTCAGTGGGGTGTGGTAGAAGTACAGTGGCCCTCCCCCCAACCAGTGGCAGTGGTATTGTCACTATAGGAGAGCGGTTATGAGAGTGAGAGGTGTTTGTCGAGAGAGAGTTAAGATCTCTAATTCGTATAGATGAAGCGAGAGATCAATAATGAGCATGCAAATCAGAATGTTGTTATGCCTTATTTGCCTATATAGTGCGTGGCCTCTCTGCATTGTTATTAGCTTTCTGACCTTTCTCTTTGCTGCATCAACATCTCTAATCCCTCCCTTTTGTTTCTTCCTTCAGTTTTTTTGCACCGATTTGTGGCCTCTTCCAAGTGCCCCCTGGACACATTTGATCATTTCGCCATTTATTGCGATGAGGAGACAGATGGTATCTTGCTTTTTGGCGTTTGTCTTTTGCTTCCTGAATCACTTTATCTTATCCTCTGTGGCAGGTGGAGGTTGGAGTTTGGTGGCATGGACAGAGAACATGACTGCATGTGGCCTTCTCACGACCGCTTGTGGAGAGTGGGTCCCTCGTGTTCGCAATGGGTCAGCCCAAATGAATGCTGCTTCGTTTTGGAGTACCATAGGGGGAAGAGGTATTGGAATTCCCTCTTACTCTCAAAGATACAAGGTGATGATTTGGGTTCTCTCCATACCTTACTTCACCTGTTGCATTACCAGAGATATTGTTTTCGTGGCATCCAGAGAACTACACAGGGCCACCTCCATCAGGTGGAATAGACAGCTATGGAGTAGCCTACAAGATTGACTTATCAAACAATAGCCCTGCACAGTGGTCATTTAACCTTGGTGATTCAACTGCTGATGCCTATTGTGTAAACTGGATATCTGTGCCTGGCACATGCGTGTTAGGTAACACGAAATATTGAGAAAAATACAGAGTATATGAAATGAAGATTGTTTTATACCTTCAGGAGCATGCAACTTGCCTAACATCTCAAAGACGAGACCATATACGATGGCTGTAGCATTTGGTGGAGCTATGGGACTCGTTTTCCCTCCTGAAGACCAAACGAAGGTAAGCTCATCATTGTGCTGGATGGCTGATATTTATTGTAATCTAACATACTTCAGTGTGACTGGAACATATTAGATTCTCAGTGCCACCAGGCCATGTATTGGTCTTTGGGCAACGAAACTCCGAATAGGGGCATTAAAAGAAATGACTGCAAAATAATCACACCTCAATACACCGCTCTGTGGATGCGCAGCCTTCCCACTTCTTCCCCTCTTCCCACATGTTCATTGGATTCTGAATTTATCATACCACCCATCTCTAAACGATATTTTGAAAATAACATTCCTCCACCGCCACCCGCCACCCCCTCACCTTCTGCCTATCGCACTCTGGTTGGATCTTCCTGTCGTTATGATATCTATGAGGGCCATCATTTACCCTGTGAGGAGACTCTCAATGGTGCGTACCTATGCAAAGAACGCTGTGATTCTCAGCTAACCTAGCCTACAGGAGGAGGTTGGGCTTTAGTTGCATATGCAGAGGGGATGAGACTATGTGAAGGCTCCTTGAACAGTGCATGTGGTTCTTGGATGCCCTTGGGCCCCCGCACTGGCTCTGCTCAGATCAATGTTACAGACTTCTGGATCCACTCTGAAGCAGATGGTAGACTATTTATACTTGGGTGAACCAATTCTTGTCGCTCTTTTTCTGATCATTTCTCTCCATTCTGCTCTTGATTTACTGGTGTGGTTTGAGCAGAGATACTGGTTACGTGGACACCAGAGAATTACTCCGGGCCGCCACCAAATAGAGGGCCAAGCAGCTATGGAATTGCGTATCGGATCAGCTGCAGAAACAAAAATGATCAGCTATGGACTGTTTCCCCTATCGACTACAAACCAGTAGGTCGTATGTGTTCTGAAGGATGGCTTAACCTAAAAGGACATTGCCTTTTGGGTATATATCATTTGATTCTTTCCTAGCTTCAAGCTCTTGGGCTTGTCCTACAGTGATTTTAATTGATGTTGCTGATTCCTACAGGAGACTGCGGAATGCCACTAAACTTGTACACGACTCCATATTCCATGAGAGTAAATAAAGGTCACTCCTTGGGTGTTATAAGTCCAAGTTTTCCTAGTAAGGTAATAATATGTACGATCCTACATTGATTACTGTAAACTACGCTTATATTGCTATTTCTGACTGGCCGAGCTGTGTTGTGCTTTCTGTCACCCTGAACAGCAATGTGAGTGGCAGCTTGGAACTGCGGGAGACTACTCAGCGCTGTATTTTAGTTCAGATATTGACAGTGGCAAACGAGGAGTTGCCAGCAGCCACGGATCCCACGGCCATTTTCACTACTACATCCCTGCCTACAGTGCCATATGGATGCGCACCGCACGACCGCCCTCCCGAGTACTCGGGCTCACTTTAGATGCCACACTGCTTGCATTTAATCAAACTGAATTCACTTCCACGGTAGCTCAGCTTACTGGTGCGTTATACCTCTGACTTCCCTTTCTCATGTTCTGACATTAGGTGGAATTTTTGACTGTGCAGGTTTGCTAGCTGATGATATAACAGTCTTGCGGGTATGGGGAGAGGCTAGTGCTAGTGTTGACTTTATGCTTCAATACGATGTGGGATCTCATGGGCTATCGGAAGCAGTAGCCGAAGGTCAGCTGGGTGATTATGATATCCTAGGAAGTTTGACAGTAGATCACCAATGCAATCCTTCCTCTGCGACGGGAGAGACGCTGCCCATAACAGTGGATGTTTCCCACAGTGGCTTCATCAGGAGGCATCAAATGCACATCGTTGTTAGAAGCCCTTTCGTACAAGGTAGGTCAGAGCTCAGTTTTTTGATGGGATCATGTCCCGTTTCCAACGTGGTGGTGAGCAAAACCCTGTGCCTCCAAACATATGACCTCTATTTGAATTGGACACACATTTGGAAAAACGGCTGCATTCCAGGAACACCCCTCGTTAGTATGAATGGGGACATGGAAGAGTATCTTGTGATGTTGCGTGTCACCTACACAGAAGCAACACAGAAGAGAGATCTTGGGAACACTGTCACACAGAATCTTGCGTTCAGAGTAGAGCTACCAACACATGTCGCGGTGAGGTCTCTAAATGAAGTGTATCTTAGCCCAAGGATTATAGTCGTGAAGGCCCTCGTCGTGAGCCGAACCTTTGATGCGTCTACGTACACTGGCGTCATTGTTCTGCGTACCAAGACTCAAGCCCCAGGCTTCCTTATCGCACCAAAGCTCTCGAACACACTCTCTGGCATTATCTCTGCTATCACTCAGATAGGAAACTTCTCACACGACTGCTCGAACTCTTCTTCGGACTGCTTTCAAGAGTGGCAGATAGTCAGCTGGATTAATCCTGGAGTGGGCATTTGTAAGTGGGATGAAGCTTTTGCTGTGCGATGGAACACATCTTGTCACGATTCCTGCAGCAATTCAGGTTTGCATTGTCTTCCTTCAAGAGACTGGATTTGAGTTACTAATGGTTTCTTCTTCCAAACCAAACCCTTTTGCAACACACAGAAGAGTTCTCAATGACGTTGCGTATCACTTCAGGAGATTTTTGTGGGCAGGTTGTGGCTGATATAGCACTCGTAAGTGCATTGTGTGTGTTCAATGATTCTCATCGTACAAATTCTCAGACCAATTGGAAACTCTTCGATCCAGCAGTGGCATACTTTAAAGCCAGTTTCACCTCACCCCAGGTGACTATTCAGCACTTGACCCTACGCTCAGTAACGGCTACCATCTACGATTCAATCCACAGCTGGATCAACACTGTAGAGTTATATAACTATGATTCAGTTTCAGCCTTAGGCCAGGTCGTTGGCCTCGTGATTAGTGCTCCACAGCCTCCAGAGATAAGCTTCCAGCTGGAACCCTGGCGGCTATTTCAAAATCAGTCTGCTTCAATCAATTCTACAATGACAGTAAATGCAGTGGTAGAGATACATTTCGTGGCAGGAATAGTGAAGCGCTCTCTGGAACACCAATACTCAACGTCCCCCACTCACGCACACAGGCGCAAGAGGATTATGCATTTGGCAACCAAGCTCTTTATGGAAGCCTCCAGCGACGATATTCTTCTTGACCACAATAATGATTTGACATCTTCCGCCTTTGACGACGGAAAGAACGAAGCTTCTGCGCAACATACAGCAGCAGCAACAACGACAAGCAATGCTGCGGAGGTGACTTCTCCTTCTTTTTCGCGTCCTGTTGATCTGGTGGTTTGGTGCAGCAGCAAACAATTTCATGTGCTCTCCTTCCTGACGGTGCACCTGTTAGTGCTGCTGGCTATCTTCATCAGGCGACGCCGTGATATGTAGTAGTAGAAGAAGAAGATGTTGTTGTTGTTGTTGTTACCGTTGTTGTTGGTCTGTATGAAGAACACGAGGTGCACAAGTTTTGATGATGATGTAAATATAAAATAAATACGTATTTATTTTTTTATACCCCCCCAATTGCTTCTTAGTTTCTTTTTTACATTTGTTTCCAACAGAAACCGTGTTGAGTGCGTGCATGGCTGTTATTATTATTTACAAACAACAACAAAGGTCATTAACGTAAACGTATTACATTGGACCCAAATAAATAAAACTGCTCTAAGTGGAGTGTGGTGGCAGAGAGTGAGTGAGCAACCGACACAAGCACGGCCTACTGTGTGTTCTCGCGCTCTCAAACGGGAAAAACGAGAGTACGACAACACACCCGTGTTGCTGTGCGAGACTGCATCATCACCATCACCACCACCACACTTGCCTCTATCTTACATCACACTTCACCCCACCACCACATACACACACATCCTCTCTATCTTACATCACGATAGTGTTGCCGTATCCGCAGGAGGTAGTCAATGACGACAAAACTGGCAACAAATCCAAGATGCACCATCACAAAGAGCAAATGATCAATGAATTCTGACGATGCAAGGTACTCCACCCACCAGCTGTGCCACGGCCCTATCTGTACCATGTGCGTTGATGTTGTTGGTCTGGTTCTTTGTAGAAATGAGTCTGTCTCTTGAGTGCTTATATCTTCTTGTTTGATATACAAATGGGTGGATACATAGAGCTTCTTTTTCCGTAGGGTGTGCCGGGGTCTATTAGCATATTCTTCCTCCAGACTACGTTTGCGCTGTGAAGAACCACCAGTGGCAGTGAAGTGTATGCTCACTGTAGCAGTAACACTCATGGTGGAATTCAAAGATGCATTCTGGCTGTTGAAGATTCTCCAGGGTTCCATCCTAAAGTAGACATCTGGGAACAGCGAAGCCGATGTGACAACACCAGAGCTCTGACCCAACGGAGTCACGACGTTTGAAGAGAATAGATCAAGCGTTCTAGCCCAGCCTTGTGAGGTATCATAGATTGTGGCGCTTATGGATTCGAGTCGGGTGTACTGGATTGTCACTTGTTCTGAGGTGAAGTTGGCCTTGAAGTAGGCCACGGCTGGATAGTACTGGCGCCAGTAACTCTGAACGTGGGCGTAGCTGGAGTCGTTGAATACGTATATGGCGCTGTTGATGGAGATGTCAGCAACAACATGGCCGCAAAAATCTCCCGAAGATATTCGAATCAACATTTCTATTTCCTCTGCACAAATGGGAAAACATTGTTAATTATATGTTATTATAATGCTTCTCTTGTATTTGTTCTCACCTGAGGGCCAGCATGGATAGTGACAAGTGGAGTTCCATTTAAGACTGTAAGTATCATCAAGTCTGCAGACGCCCTGCTCTGCTTCCACGGTTGTTGTGATGAGCCATTCTTGCATACAGTCTACCGAGGAATTAGGGCACATAATGTGGAAGTCTCCAATCTCAGTGATGGTCGATACCACTCCAGCTATGGAATTAGAGACCGTAGGCAGCATCAGGTAAGCAGGCTTCTGAGTCTTCGTTCTCACTATAACGGTCCCTGTGTGAGTGAAGGCATCAAATTGTCGGCTTATTACTATTCCATTTACTGAGAAGTCAGGTGGAGGCAAGAGGGTCTCATTCTCAGACTTGAGAGCAACGTTGATGGGGAGTGACACTCTGAAGGCAAGATTCTCCGTCACAGTTCGGTAGACATCTCTCTTGCGCATATCCGCAAAGGCTTCAGTGAGAACGACCTTCAAGAACATGACATACTCCTTTGTAGCACCGTTGAGCGCGACTACTACTGGTATGCAGCTATCTCTCCACACTTGAGTCCAATTAAAGGAGATAGAGTAGACATTCTGGCAGTAGAGGGTAGTCTTCGTCACATTGGTCATAATACAAGCACCCAGATAAAAAGTAGGGTCAGATCTGCCCATCACGAGCGGGCTCTTGACAACAAGGCGCAATTCATCTTTCTTTGTGAAGCCGCTATTGTCAAGGTCGATAGTTGCCGGAAACAGTGAACTTAGAGAGTCTGGCACAAATGTCCAGCAGCTGGGTCCCACCTGGAGCCCCATTATCATATAGCCTGCAAAGTTGCCTAACGCAAATGCGTCGAGTAGTCGTTGTTCTGTGGAACCATATGTCAGCATGAACTGAACTAAAGTTCCTTCCACGACACTAATCATTTCTATGTCTTCTTCTTGCAGACCTATAGTGAACAGAAACATGATTTGGTTGTATTTAGAGACAAAACTTGAATGAGTCCGAGAAGCAAATACCGGATAGAAGTTGGTAAGGAAAATCATATTACCCGTATGTTGTGCAACAGCCGTATTAAAATCAGTCACATTGAAGCTGCTAAGAGACGTATCCAAAGCCATCGTGAATAGTTGGGAGGGAGGAGGAGCAGATCTCATCCATATGGCGCTGTAGGCAGGCACGTAGTAGAGGCCGTTACTGCCCATGACCACCCCTCTGTAGCCCGCTCCCTCGTTACTAAAGTACACTGCTGAGTAGCCTTCCGTTGTCCCTATTTCCCAGTTACACTGTAAAAGAAGAAGAAACGTAAGATTAATGAGAATTTTATCTAATTGGCCGGACATAAACGTACAAGAGGGTTGCCAGTTGTTCCAGGTGAGACTAGTCCAAGCGAATTCTCAAAATTAGCCCTCATCGAAAAAGGACTTGTGAACATTGTGGAAGGTAGCCCGCAACTGCCTGTTCATGCAACAGAAAGAAATAATTATTGTCACAATAAACATGTTTCCATGGAACTGATTTCCTTCGCACATACAAATACACGAGCAGAAAAGATGGCTAACGAACCTAGCAGACAGCTTCCTTGTACAGAAGTCCAGCCTTGGTTACACTGTGACCCTGCTGTTGTGGGTGAAGTGGCATTGAATGCCCAAAAAGAGGAGCTGTTGCTTGGTAGAACCACTCTGTATGCTATCCCATAACTACTCGCGCCTCCTGATGGGGGAGGTCCCGTATAATTTTGGGGCGTCCATGTAAACATTATCTCTGCGTAAATAAGAGAGAACAGGTTATTAATATCGTTTCATGTTCACTTCAGACAACATAGGATTGGTTACCATTAGCCCCTGTAGTAAGCCAGAAGTTGGAGGCATCAATCTGAGCGGACCCAACGCGTTCAGACGCGTTCCAGGACCCACATGCACCACTTAGCGAAGGCCCACAGAGATGCATGTATTGTGCGTAGGCCACAAGCGTCCATCCCCCACCTCAACAAATAACTATCAGTTGAAATCCAGAAACATCTTCCTCTAACTCTTGGCACACTCACCATTGATGATGTTGTCACAGGCAAGTTGATAGCCTTGAAATGTGTCATGTGGGCAAGAAGCATCTCGTGGTATCAGCTGTCTCTGTTGATATTGTGATTCTGATTCCAAAACTGATTCTTCTCTCTTTTGTATCGTATTGTAGCCGAGCTTGAGAAGAGAAGATGAAGATGAGCGTGAAGTTTGTGGTTTAGTGCCGCGCATCCAAATTGAGGCATAGGAAGGCCCTTCGCAGGGGCAATGGGATAATTGAACTCCTCGATTCGAGGAACCTCCAGACCAATAAATATAATGGTATCGCTGAACATCTGTACCCACATCACACTAAATGGAAATTGATAGTGACTTGGAAGTTAGACCAAATGTCGAAGAGAAAGCAGCGTAACAATATGGTGTATTCTCCTATGTACCTGATTCTTTCCGGATGGAGGATAAACAAAGCCAAGTACTCCTCCAAATGCTACACTCATAGTGTATGGCCTGGTATAAAATACACTTGGCGCCTTATCACAAGGTCCTTAGAGTATTAAGTGAAAAGAGGAGCGACTAAGAATTGATTATCGTGTACATAGACGCGATCAAGGTCACACACTTACCATATATACAGGTCCCATTGAGGGGTATCCATTCGCTGCACGAACTGTTAATACCGTTTGTGGTCATGTTGAAGGTCCACAAAGAGGGATTGTAAGCGGTCAAATCAAACTTCATGGCAATGCCATAGCTGTCTATACCGCCCTTGGGTACATCTCTCATCCACTTGGGGTTAGTCCACGCAAAAACAATCTCTGTGTTTGTTGAAGAAACAGTTTAATACTTACTTCCCTCTCTGCTTTCTCTCTCTCTCTCTCTCTCTCTCTCTCTCTCTCTCTCACACACACACACACACACACAC
>CDFI01101849.1:0-13933 GCA_000826405.1 Acanthamoeba divionensis | reverse complement strand
TCTCTCTCTCTCTCTCTCTCTCTCTCTCGTGTGTGTGTGTGTGTGTGTGTTGCACAGCAAGGTGAAGAATGTTACAACTTCTTATCCATCTCTTCATTGATACATCTTGATTGTAGAGGGAAGCACCGATGGAGGAGTACGTGCTGTACCGGTGTCACGTCAGGGAGTGTGTAACAGCGGTGCCAAAGGAGTTTGCCTTTTGTGTGGAAGGTCCCTCCATCTCCCGACGACTGGAGGTTGCTGCCAAGGCTGAGGTCGACTACTTTCAATGGATAGTGGCTCTAAGGGGAGCTAACGCCCTTCTCCGAAACGTATGTTCGTACCACCTAATATTATGGTTAACCATCTCACATAGCATTCACTCCTTATACATCACAAACAGACACTACGGAGGAACCGCAAACCTGATGAACAGCAACATGGCCGTCTACTGCCTCAACAGCTGTTTCATCCACCACCCCCTTCTCAGACAGCCAGTATTGGATTCGATTCGCCCTCTTCTTCCTTGAACATGTTATCTCCTGGACACTCAGCCAGGCCTCCTCTTCCTATCTCCTTTGTATCTTCTTCCTCCACAAGTGGCCGTCCTACCTCTCCCCAATGTTCGGTGCCTCGTGATATTCGTTCTTCTGCTAATCAGCTTGCGTCAGCCTCTACTTCCTCCCCTCGTGCCACTTCTTTCACTAGTCTGCATCCTTCAACCGCACTTCCTTCTGCTGCTGAATCTAGTGTCTTCCAGCATTCTTCCTCTCCTTCCTCCCCTGCTCGTCTTAATGTATGTCTCTCTTTATGTCATTTCATTAAGATCACATACGATGCACATAAGGAACGAACGGATAAAGAAGATGAACTCACCCAACATGTCCTTATGTAGGCTTCAGATTCAACCTCCAGTGGAAGGCAAGTCAGGCGGGCGACTGACTCTCCCACCCCAGCAACACCAACAAAAAGTTAGCGCCATCCCCAAAACTGAGTGTGGTGTGTGTGAGATCAGAGGGCAGATACAGATAGTGATATCTTTTGGGGCTGTTGAATATTAGCTAGAAGAGGAGGAAGTGCTCTGGTGCTGAGCAAACCGAAAGACCTTAGTGACTTTGGAGTTGAGAAAGAGACTGGCCTCACCGACACTGATTCCGATTCTGAAGATGATAAATACTTTTTATATGAGAAGGTTCCACTCCACCCACCTCTGAAGCGCTTTCAGGTTGACCTTAAAATAGGAATGATTTAAAGTACTCATTTTCATCCAAATGTACAACAGGAAGGATGGGTACGTATCAAGAGTAGCGGGGCCTTTAGGACCAACTGGAAAAGACTTTTTACTGTGCTCAAGGCAGGGGCCATCAACTTCTATAAGGATGATAAGGCAAGTGGTGCTCAAGACTTATCGCTGGGGTTTTTCTCCTTATACTCTTGATTTTCCTGCCTCTTACTAAGCATAACCCAACACCACCAGATGATAAAAAGGGCAGGAAAGTTGAGTGAGCCGGTGGATGTGATATTCTGTTCTGCGAAGGTAGCGAAGGCCACTGCTGCTAAGCGCAAATACTGTTTCGATTTAGTCACTGCCAAGAAGACCTACCTTATATCTACAGAATCTGTGAGCGGAGCTCTTCTCACTTATCGCCTTTGTTTCCTTACCAGTAGCAGTGTTTCTAATTAGCATTATAATCCAGGGCCAAGAAATGCTAGAATGGGTGACTGTCATTCAGGAAGCCCAAACCAGGATGATGGGAAGTCATTTACAGTATTCCCTAGAGGTAAGCAATTTAAGTGGAAATGTATACTTACAATCTCGCTGTAGTCTAAGGACCATCATGGTGGGGAATATTTCAGGACAGCGAACAGGATTCTTGCATCAATTCGGAGTACAGAGACCCGGCCATTCATAGCGCCCTTAGAGAGAGCAAGAAGAGGCTTACCGAGCTGCTTAAGAACCCTGAAAACTCACTCTGTGCTGATTGTTGCGCCAAAGGTCAGGCAGGGGATATCCAGGGCAGAAAGAGCAGAGGTTTCTAACAAAGGGGCTCTTGTCTCCTAATAGATCCTATCTGGGCTTCTATCAACTTGGGTGTGTTCATATGCATAGAATGCTCCGGTGTGCACAGAAATATGGGGGTTCACATATCTCAGGTACTTATTTCCTCCACATAACAGGGATTCAATCATGCTGAAGCTCTTAACTGAGAATTCTCTCTGCAGGTCCGTTCAGTGACTATGGACCGGTGGGAGCCTGAAGTATTAGATGTACGTGTACATACACATATATCAAAAACCAACACAAACCACTTATCTGTGCTATGAAACATCAGTTCATGGAGGCCACTGGTAACAGGGAGGCCAACAAACACTTTGAGTACTCAGTAATTGGCACAACAAAGGCCAAACCTGGAGACCCCATGTGCCTTCCCCTCTGGCTCTCTATTTTACTAATAAGACTGCTGACATGCGGTGCTAATTTGTTCTTTTCATGAAACAGAGAAAAGAGAGAGATTTGGATACGGGCTAAGTACCAGAAGAGAGCATTTGCCAATCCCAAGGAAACGTGGCCTCCTCCTGGTCTGATTCCCAAGAAGAGCCCATCCTCGGCCTCATCGCCTTCATCAAGTGACACTTCCCAAACAGCGTCTGGCTATAGTTACAATTTTGATGGCAGTCTCCTTAGCATCCAACAACCACAGCACTGGCAGCATCAGTATCACCACAACTAGGTGGCAAGTGAAGGCGCCCAAAAAAATATGTACTCATATAATAATACACTGTCTAATTCAAACCATTTATAACATTAATCTTAAGCAAGAGAAACATCAGATCCCTGATGGGTGACCAATGAGAGGATCAACCATTATATCTGGACATTAAGGATTCAGGAGGCAAGAGCTCCATTATGTGTTCGTTTGCTGCCAGGTACTGCCTTATTGTTGTACTCCTGTTATTATCACAACAAGACGAGAAAATACTTGCAAAATTGAGTTCTCTTGAAAGGCATTTTGGAGTCAGGAGGTCTGTTGGGTGTCAAACGCTGTTGAGAGGTGTCATTCAACATTCACTTACCTGTCGGCCAGATAAGTGTGGTCTAAAAAATTTTCGTAAGCATCTTGGCCCAAGCTCTTCGCCGCAAGAACACAATGTCTTATGTGGGAAGGAGATGGAGAGAAGACTTATGATTAAGACTTGCATCATACCGTTAACAGAGTTGTGTGGAGGCTTGCCTGAGATAAAGAGCGCAGGGAAGGACATCATCTCTCCATATTTTGTCTATTCCCCAGCGCCCGTACCGCTCATAAAACAGCTGGTCCAAGCCCTTTGAAGTATGGGCACCCAGAAGTAAGTCAAAAAAAAATCCACTGACCTGAAAACATACCTTGCACCTATGTAATTTGTATTCTTCATCACTGTAGCGGGCGCACATGATAGCTCTGGTGCTCGTTTCCACTGTAGCAGTACATGTAAGGTTATGCGTGTGTGAGAGAGCAGAGCAGGGAGAGACTTGCAATTTTCTGCTTGTTCATCATCATCAAAGAGACTTTTGTCTTCAATGGGCTGAACTTCAATAAAGCGGAATTCGTGTTCCCTTTCCACAAATGCAGGAAGGTCTTCTCTGCGTATTTCAAAGAGGCTCACAACTAGTTCCTCTCCCCCACACTCTTCTGTTGAAAGGCTGGCCATTTCCTGCCCAGAATATATAGCACTTTAATGAAAAGAAATTACAGGAGTGCCAGAGAATTGTTTCCTGTTGCAGCAATAGGAACGGGGTACCTTGGTTTGGGGATTAGCAATGCCGCGTTCGAAGAAGATGGGGGCAACATGAGCAAACACACGGCGATGCCCACGTACGCAGCCTTTCCTAAAGTTGAGGAGGCCAGTTCCAAACGTCCATCGCGCCGAACGCTCTACAAACATCCCCCCATCAGTACAGACTAAAAAGCACATGTGCCTGCTGCGCATTTGCAAGCAACATACCTGATAGAAGAGATCCAAAGCCAACAATGGTTACGTAGGGTGAAGTCTCCTCCATGAGACCAATTGATTATTGGATTAACGATTTACTGGCCCACCACTGCAAGCTCATAACTGATTCTGCTTATTCGGTCTAGTTATTTCTGCATAAATCTGGAAAAAACAAGAATATTCTAGAATCTAAAGAACTCTGCAATTTCTGCATACTTCTAAGAAAGAACCGTTGGTGCTTCTGGGCAACCAAGCGAGCAAAAGCCTTTTTCTGGCCACCACCTGATCACACCAATCCAAGGCCATTGATTTATTCGCAGTTTCACTTGGGCGAGGACAAATAAACTTCAATAACCAAGATGGTACATACATGAATGTTCCTTTGTAGTGTCAGAAAGATCAATCGCTGGGATGATTGAATTGTTGTGGCGATTTTCGAGCATATGCCCCCCCCCACGCGTTTTTTGACATGAAAAGGCCCAGCGGACTAGCCTAGCTTGAAAAAACCGAGTCTAACTGTAAATGTCATCTTCCTGTGCTCCTTAGGGCAATGACAGAACCACAGAATTGGACTTCCTCATATCGGCGGGCATCCCTGCTGATTGTGCTCGTGAGTGTTTGCAGGTTCGCCTGCCAACCCCTCCTCCCCAAAAGTCTGCAGAGAAGCCTTGCTTGCCTCTCTCTGTGTTTTCTGATCAGTGTTTATGTTAAGCGTGCCAATGGAGATATTGCAAGAGCAATAGAACTGTGGAGTGAAATACATAGCCAGTATGAGGTAAGCATATTCTAATTCATGTTGTTAAGTCCATTTATAATAAATATGTTTGTTGAAATTCAATTCTTCTCAAGAAACCAAAAGAGCAAAGCCAAGGTGGTGTTGCTGGCTCAACACCAGGAGGCAACGCCAACACACTGCCTCCATCACTCAGTCTTGACTACTTAGCATCCACCCTTACTCAATTGAGCCAAGGGTAAATATTCAAACCACACAACTATGTATAAAAATTTGTGGACTGAAGATTTTCTCTCACTGTGATGTAATGTGTAGATCCAATGCAGGAATGCCAGCAGATATAGATGCAGATCTTGCAAGAGCGCTTGAAATGAGCAAACAAGAAGCAGGCCCAAGTGTTCCATTATGTTAGCATCCAATTCTCATTCCTGTCTGAAATCAGGCATTTATTTACTCTACTTTTCCAAAGCCAAGGAAGAAAGAGAGGTGCAGTTGGCTATGGAAGCTAGTCTTCGAGACACCACTTCAAATCAAAT
Source organism: Acanthamoeba divionensis (assembly GCA_000826405.1). Classification (NCBI taxonomy): domain Eukaryota; phylum Discosea; order Longamoebia; family Acanthamoebidae; genus Acanthamoeba; species Acanthamoeba divionensis. The sequence goes on along the minus strand of CDFI01101849.1, from coordinate 8,713 downwards.
GGACATTGATCAAACTGGTATTTCCCTATAATTCCTCACTGTTATAGATTTTCACATAGTGCCTGGATTAATTTCATTATTGTAAATTATTTGCTGTAGGCCTTGGCCTTTCTCCTGACGAGATGCAGATTCAGCAAGCTGTAGAGAGGTCATTGATGGAATCTGGTGTGGAATCAGTAGGCATTATTTCAAATAACCCAAACCACAGGAAGAGAGAATATGGTATGCCTGTAGGCCTGAGGAATGTGGGCAACACATGCTATTTTAACTCACTGCTGCAGGTATCGGATACAAATTCTAGATACCTCCACTTTGCAACAACTTGTTCTGCATTTGCTCTAAATTTTCTTTGTACCTTTTGCAGACGTACTTCTTTATTCCTAGACTTCGCAGAGCAATCTTATCCTATCCCACCAGCGATGACAATAAAGAGAAATCGCCCACTGTAGAATGTACGTCTTGATATCGTATCTTTCTTAGACATCACTACTAACTCTTCACCGATTAGTTATGAAAGAGATTAAACGCCTGTTTGCCTATTTGCTTCTAAGCAACCAAAAGTGGGTTGATCCATCACCTCTGCTCAAAAAGCTATTAGATAGAAACGGATGTCCTGTAAATATTGGAAATCAAGAAGATGTCAGTGGTAATTGTCCTAAGCATGCGTTTTTTCAATGTTTTTTCACACAAAATAATTGAGCCTACACCTTCTTTATATTTTTTTTTGCAGAATTCAATGAGCTTTTTTTGGACCGCATAGCGGAGGGGTTGGACTTGACTGAAAACCTTTCAGATTCCAAAAATAATGTTCAAATGATCAAGAAGTATGCATCATTTCTGGGTGAATTTGTTCCATGAACTTTGTTAATGATTATGTCCTATAAACTTCCTCTTCTAACAGAATGTTTCAAGGCGAGGCAGTTGAATATTTGAATGCAACCGAGTCTGATGGTACAAATATTGAGACTATTCAGGATGGTATCGTGGTGGCCCACCTTGTATCCTTCAATAATTGATTACATGATAATACATGTTGTTAAACTGGTGGTTCCCCTTGACTGCCATCAAGATCCTGCCTGTATCTAAAGAGGAACAAGACCTCTATATGTCTTTGGATAATTACATGGTGGATACTGTAGACTACACAACAGAAAAGGGTCACAAGACAATTGCTGAACAATCACGCTGGTTCAAGCGGCTCCCACCTGTCTTGATGATGCAACAAAACGTGAGTTTATAAATTTATGCTGTTCCAGTTTCTTCCTTTATCTGTACGGCTCACTCTTTGATTTTATTACACGCACACATTTAGAGAGTCACCTTTGATGTTGGAAGCAACACATATCGAAAGTTGAACACCCCTTTACGCTTTGATACAGATATATTTATGGACCGCTACTTCTCGGAGAACCGCCAAATAACAACCCAAACAAGAATGAAAGTAGCACAATGGAGATCTGAACTTGCTGCTTTGGACAAACAGATCAATTCCATTACCCACTTTAAGGTAGCCATTTCAGCGAGACGAATGAGCATTTCTTACATGCTGATGGTTTTCCTTTTCCGTTAGGGCAAATCGCATGGATTGCATGAGGCATTGCAAAGTGTAATTGAGTATTTAACGGATAAGTCTTCTGAGGAAGAAAATACGAGTGTGACCATACCTCCTATGATAGACGTGCTGCAAAAATTCCATTACCAAGAGACAGAGACATTGGATAGTAAGCACCTTTCTATCACGTTGCACTTTAGGCTCGATTTCACAAACAAATATTTGGGTCAGGTTCATCCAGGAAACAAACAATCTAAGAATTTTAAACATCTCTTATTACTCCGCCAGATCTGCAACGTGAAGCAGCGAGCTTTCGAGCAAAAGTTGATTCTGCATATGATGACTACCCCCGAAAGTCCTCCTATTCTTTATTTGCTGTTTGGATACATGCAGGGGTAGCTGGCAGCGGACACTATTGGGCTTACCTGCGCGCTGGTATGAGGAAAAAGCCTACTACTTCACCATCTCCGCTGGACAATTCAGATTCGAAAGGAAAAGAGGTAAACGTTATTAACACACGGTAACCAAATATATTTATTAGAAATATCCGCTTAGACCATCTCATTTCTATCGTTATCAAAGGAGGATACTGTTGGTAACACAGAAGCCGAAATCTCAGATATGGAGGACCTTTGGCTCAAGTTCAACGATCTACAAGTGAGCGAAGCGAACCAAACAACTGTAATGCAAGATGCCATCGGTGGATCTGGCACATCAACGGCATATTATCTCATCTATATGGAAACTGACATGTTTAGAGAGCTTCAAATGTCGCTCTTACCTGACAGCGACAGCGATCTCCCATTTGTCACTACAGATGCCATAAAGGTATCCAATTTCTGTCCGGGGATTTATTCCACCATGTTTACCTGTGTCTTCTTTAAAACATTAGAAAGAAATTGAAGAGGATAATCGAAAGTTTGAGGACACTTTAGAGAAGTTCAACCAAAGTGCGTCTGACAGTAAGTTGACATCCTTCAAGACTACCTTTGAAAACAAGATGTCAGAAGCGCAGCAGTACGCCCTAGATGCCATCACAACTGCTGGAGAAAGAGACCTTCGCATCAAAAGGTACAACTAAGTTGGACTCTTTTTTTTTTGGCTCCTTGTAGAAATAGGACAACAAAACTTAATATTGTATGCCAATGCAGCTTCTACAGCTTCTTGAACTCTATTGGAGAAGTGAACATGGCTCGCAACGAGATTCTTAAGGATACATATGCTCTCACTTTTGAAAGAGGGATTGATGTACGTGGGCAGGCTCTTCTCGCAACCAAATATGTACACAAAACTAATCATCTCCACCACCACTTTTTTGTTTGTTGTGAACAGAGAGACATAGATTCTAGTTATTACAAGAAGGTACAGGAGATGCTGGGCGAGGAGGCTGTGCAAATGTCCATCAATAGCCTGTTTGAACCAAGCATGATTGAAGAATATCGCACTGAGTTCCAGGAATTCAGACAAGTAGCCCAACTCTATTCCGCTGGTATGGGCTTTTATTTAGACAAAAGGTAAAAACTTAATTATTCTTCTCCTTCTTTTGATGATGATGCTGCTTCAAGGAACATACAAAAAAAACAATCTTTTGATTTGCAATTGCTTACTTTTCTCCAGATTCGATGAAGCCATGAATGCATTCTGGCTTGCGTTGGCAAAGGACCAAACGATCCGTCACGCTGAAGTCAAGAGAACGCCTCAAATCACAGCAACCATTAAATATTGCATCGCGGTAACAACAACAACAACTGCAGACCGTGCCACCCTCTCCTTCCTTCAATGGTCCACTTATAAATAAATATCTGTTTTGTTTCTCATAGAGGTGGACGGAGGAGACGGTCCTCAATCAACAGCTGGACGAGGCGCTGGCGGTGCTGCCCAATATAGCAACCTACGCTGCCAACTTGATGGAACCCACCGATCCTGTGCTCATTGAAATTCGTGAGGGTGCTGCACAGGCCCTCATAAACCGACGCTTCTCCAACCTATCTCAAGAAGGTATGAATGAATGAATGAATGTTTAATTCATTTTGAAGGATATATATATACATATGTATGCACACACTCTCTAACAGCACTCTTTCTCTCTTCCATCCATTCAAAAGACTATGAGAAGCTGGTTCATAGGGCGCTGGCTCGCTTCTATGAACCACTGTCGTCGTCATCATCATCAGCAAGTTGTGCTTCCTTGTTGACACCAAAGCCGCTCAAGCTGCAGGACATCGCCAGGGCAGAGACCAACAAATGGGAGCAAGTAGCGCGCCGTATCACTGAGCAGCTCAACGCCATGCAGCAACAGAACTCACTCTTCTGGCGCCTTATCATGCCATGCCCTGCCAACCCAAGCCCTCAGACAACAACAACAACAACTACTACTACTACTACCAATGCTCCTACCTACATTGCCTAAAGGGTATAAAGAAATAAGGATACCCCCACACCACATTATTTTATTGTTTGATTTGTTTGCATAAATGTAAAACAATCCCACCACCATGAGACAAAATAAATAAGATTAAAGAAATTCTTGGAAAGAGTTGTCCAATCCCAATCCCGTCCAATGCTTTGTTAAGGGTGAATTAAATATCCGAAATTTCATTACCAATCGGATATTTTCTTCTGACCAATTGTATGATAATGACGTGCTAACGCGTCGTTCCGAGGAAGACGCCGTGTAGACATATTTTTGGGCGTCTTTCCGACATGGAACACAGAATAGTCTTGGCCAATGGAGAATACCGATTTTTTATGCTGCACCCCCCATTCTTACCATTCCTTCGAATTTCCCACAACCCTATTAAATTGAGCAAAACCGCCAATTGGTTATTTTTCTCCCTCCGCAAGAAATGTGACACACAAATTGAAAAAAAAAGGTACACACCTCATGAAAACCCTAGCTAACAAATCTCCAACTCCAGAATTCAACGCAGCTCTTACACCACCTTCAGGCCAGTTATGAACAAACAGTTGTTAATTGTTGCTGTGGCGCTGTTGCTCCTTCTTGGGCTGTGGTGCAGCCAAGCAGATCTAGCCAGTACAGGTAATGCCTTTAAATAATGCTCTTCTCCTTCATGCTCGCCTTTAATGTGGCCTCATGCGTGCAGGGAGGAGGCATGTAAGACCCAGAGCAAGTGCTGGCAGGACTGCACGGTTGAAGGCCATCATGTCTCTTGTGCATCAGAACAAGCTGCCCTTTGTCAGTGATGGTTGTCCTTTTGGCTTCCAGAAGTGTCTTACAGGCAGTGGCTATGGCAGCTGTGTGCTCTTCCCCAACTCTCAGGCAAGATTCCACTTTCCCATTCCACTGTTCTATAATGTTCTAAATTGTTTGTTTTGTGTTTGCATTTTGCAGTGCTCTTTGTGTAAATGGGGTGAGTTGCTCTGTCCTGATGGCACCTCATGTGCCCCCAACTTCGATTACAACAAATGGTCAGTGGCCTCCTGCTCTTCTGCACATCACTCCTCATCCTAACTTTCATTCTGTTTCGGACTGCCTGTGGTATTGCATAGTCCACTTCACGGGTACCGTAATATGAGCCTCTCTGTCCAGGAAAGAGCACAAGACATTGTCAACAGGCTCTCCCTTTCAGAAAAGGTGAACTATTTCTTTTCCCGTTTGCCTGCTACCTGAGTAATATAACAATCTCCTTCATTCTCTAGGCTGCACAAATGCTTAATGGTGCTCCAGCTATAGAGAGGCTAGGGATACCTGCATATGAATGGTAACGAACAGTAAAAGAAAGAGTGCCCAGAACCATGGTTTGCTTATTACTGAACATATGGGTTGTCATCCAGGTTAAACGAAGCTCTTCATGGCCTCGTAACCACCGCAACAGTAAGTGCCCTTCTCTGACTGTTCACTCACTTTTGCTCCTTTTTTGGTGTGACATTTAACATTAACTACTTCTCCTTGCTCTGTTTTTCAAAAGGCCTTTCCACAAGTTATTGGGTTAGGCGCTGCATTTGATGAAGGTTTGTGAACTCTGCGCTCTTCCTTACACTAAGATGTTCTAACATCTCCCTTAGATCTTTACTATGAGATTGGAAGAGCAATAGGGCGTGAGGGACGGGCTGTGCACAATCTAGCAGTATCAATGGGCCATAATAATGAAGCCTATGGTGGACTCACATTTTATGTGAGTCTTATCTTCTTTCTTTCTTAATTCTAAGAAAAACAGTGTCACCTCTTATGACCTCCATCTCTTGTGTTTATCTTTAGGCCCCAAATATCAACATATACCGTGATCCTCGCTGGTACGACTCACTCTAAAGTTGATGTGGCCCTTTATTTATTGCTAACTTCATTCCTGATAGGGGACGTGGCCAGGTAATACATAAGATATCTTCGTTCTGCTTTAAAGTTCTCTATTCACCATCACTCGCCGCTCTGCTATGTAGGAGACACCAGGAGAGGACCCCTTCTTGACATCACGATACGCTGTCAATTTCGTGTTAGGCCTTCAGGAGGCCAGTGACCCTGACCGCCTGCAAGGTGTTGCTTGCTGCAAACACTTTGGTAAGCTCAGCCCCCTGTCAGCCCTCTATCTGTTTATTTATAGATTTGGTGCCACGTACATAGTGGCATACAGTGTGGAGAATGTTACTGCTGAGAATACGGATCGTTACCGATTCAATGCAGTTGTCTCGGACCGAGACTTGATAGAGACCTATATGGTGAGTTCCATTAGAAGCACTTGGGACTCATTTGCGCAATGTTTAAATGCTTAAATCTAGCCATGTATTGTGGTCAACTAGCCAGCTTTCAAAGCGTGTGTGACGGAAGGCAAGAGCTATTCAGTGATGTGTTCTTATAACGCTCTCAACGGTGTTCCCACATGTGCCAGTTCTAAGCTCCTTAACCAAACTCTAAGGTATGAATAATGCATAGCATCTTTGAATGACCAGTGCTTTCATAACTAGATTTACATTAGCGCTCACAAGCGTTCAATTTCAGGCAAGAATGGGGCTTCCAAGGCTTTGTGGTATCAGATTATGGAGCAATTGAAGACATATGGAGTGCCACTGAACATCACTATGTCAATACATCAGAACAGGCATCTGCTCTTGCCGTGGCAGCAGGGTGCGACCAGGTTGCTATATCTCAACTTCTGTGATAGGGATTTTTTAAATCGTAGATTGATAACTTGATGTCAATGATCGAAATGGCACATTGTTAATATACAATCAATTAGGACGGTGGAGGGAATGATTACCTGACCTTGGTTGACGCTGTTTCTCATGGTAAGTGAATGAGCCTTAACCAGATTGTCTTTCTCAAACTTCGCGCTTATTCCACATACAAAAGGGCTAATTGATGAAGCTACCATTAACTTGGCAGTTGAGCGCTTGTTTGCCACCAGGAATGATTCCCTTCTCCCTTCACACGTCACCGCACAGATAGAACAATATGAATAACTTTAAATATTACAGGATTAAGTTGGGCATGTTCGATGACCCTAACTCTTTGGAATACAACTTCATAAAACCATCGGTTATAGAGTCCTCCGTCCACAAGGAGCTGGCGCTTCAGGCTGCCAGGTACCAATTAAATAAAATGCTATGCCTTTTCATGATGGAGCAGGAGAAAGAGAGAAACGTTTAAGAAAGAGGAGTAAATTATTGCAAGAATTTTGCTTACGCGTTGTTTTCATATGCCATGAACAGGGAATCAATTGTACTCCTGAAGAATGAGCAGAAGCTGCTGCCAATATCTCCTCATGCTCGAGGTATTAGGACCATTGCGCTTGTGGGACCCAATGCCAATGCATCAGATATCCTTTTGGGCAACTACCATGGAGATCCCTCACAGATCATTTCTATTCTCGATGCCATGCAACAACTCTTCGAAGGTACTCATCAACTATTTCCACGTTCCTGTTTGTGGGTTCCTGTTAATTATTGCATGTGTCTTCTACGTGTCGTGGACACAGCTGGAGATGTCTATTACGAGCAAGGCTGCAAGGACGTCTGGTGCACAGACAAAGATCTTTTTGTAGGAGCAGTGGAAGCTGTGAAGCACGCTGATATGGCTGTGGTAGTGCTGGGTCTCTGGACCGACCGACCTGCAACGCTCAATGTTGAAGGTCATTTAATTCTCCCGTCCCGCTGCCCTCTAGAGTAAGAGGTTGTCTTGATTGTGTTTTTTGAAAGTCTTTTTCAGGAGAGATGCAGGATAGGACAGATATGAATCTGCCTGGCTATCAAGAGGACCTGCTTAGAGCAGTACAAATTGCTGCTGGCCCATCTAAGCCAGTTGTTCTAGTTCTCATTAATGTAATGTGCTGCCCTTCATATTTGAAATGACATCAAACCCAACTGTGTGACTGATTGTTTGTTACTAACAAACCGAATACATGTGTACCCAGGGTGGCTCACTGTCTTTACGACCCTGGACCATTCAAAATGTGCCGGCAATCATAGAAGCCTTCTATCCTGGTACGCATGCTTTAACTTGAAGTGGTCGGTACTATTAAATGGCAACAATCAGGTGAACGCGGTGGTGAGGCTGTGGCTGAAGTTTTATTTGGGCACTATAATCCTGCTGGTACTCCCTTCCTTCTAGTTGAACCTACGATTAGGAATAAAAAGTAACAAAAATTCTTGTCATATACAATTAAAGGTCGTTTGCCTTCCACTTGGCACACTGGAATAGAACAGCTACCTTCTTTCACAAATATGTCTATGTACGCTCCACCAGGTACAATTACACCTTGTTTAGATTTTGTTCCAACCCATTTCTAAGCGCACATACATAAGGAAGGACATACAGACACTTCAAGGGTGAACCCCAATTCCCTTTCGGCTACGGCCTCAGCTACACAGATTTTGCATATGAGTTGCTTTCTGTCAGCCCCAGCAGCCTCTCTATGACTCCCTGCAGCTCCATCACCATCACAGCTCGTGTTAAGAATGTTGGTCAGGTTCCAGGAGATGAGGTTGTTCAGGCCTATATCTCCATTGCCAACGACGCATATCCCCACCCACAAATACACCTTGTGGGCTACAAGAGGGTAAAGAATCTCGCTGTGGGGGAGACCAGGCTCATTGCCTTTCACATCACGCCCAGCCAGATGACTATCGTTGATGACAATGCCCAGCTGCTGCTCTTACCCGGACCCATAGATATCTCCGTTGGTGGTGGGTCCCCTTTCTGCTCTCTGC
>CDFI01101846.1:0-20008 GCA_000826405.1 Acanthamoeba divionensis | reverse complement strand
GTGGGCTCTGGAAAGAGAGAGAGAGGAGAGAGAGTGTGTTCATTGAATATCAACTGTCACGTTTTTTATCTGACATTTGGCAAAGGTTGTTGCTTCAGCTGGCATAAGAGAGAGAGAGTTACATGTATGTCTTGGGTCGGGTGGTGATGATGACATTTGGTGTGTTGCGTCTCTCTCGTTGCAGGGAGCACATTGAAGGGGCGATTGAAGAAACCTCAGAGATGTACGAGCGGGCGATGCTGCAAGCTCAGAAATATGAAGGCGTAGACAAGGGCTTCGACAAGCTTGCCCAAGAATATGCATCGACCCTGGAAAAGATCAAACACAAAAAGTGGACACTCCACCAACTGCAAGCACAGTAGTAGTGACACTGTGTCGAAAGAAGAAGATGGACTCAAGCCAGCAAGTGTAAATAATAATAATAATAAGATGAATCGAAGTTGTGTTGTTACAAACTCTTCTCTCTTTCCTACCAGAAAGAAGGAGAAGGCCCAACAACAACAACAATCGATTCGATTCATGTTTTAATATATTTGTGTCTCATTTCCATTTGTATTTGTTTTTGTTTCATTGCAGGAATCGTCCTTCCTACACGTTGACGACAGGTGTGTGTAGTGCTGATAAGGGTGGTACTTCTTCTTCTTCTTCTTCCATCTTCTTCTTTTTCTTCTTCTATGACTTTGGGTTGGCATTCAAATTGCCATACGCGCTTACCAACTGCGACTTCAAGTTGTTGAAGTTACCAACAGTCCAAACCTTGCCCTGCTCGTAGTGGCTCTTGGCGTTCTCCAGCAGATGCTCATAGTAGCGCAGGACGTTCTGCTTGATGCCTTCTCTCTCAGCTGGCGTGGTGTTCTGGAAGAACAAGTATGCAGCGCCTGCCAGCACGGCAAGCACAAAGAAGAAGTAGAAGAGGGTCGCCAGAGCACTGCTTCCTTCACCAGCACTGCTTGCTCCACTTGCTCCTCCTCCTCCTGACTTTGTTGTTGTTGTAGCGTCACTGCTCTTGATGGCGGTAAGGATCTTTTCGTGGGACTTCAGCAGCTTGTTGAGCGTTGCATTGCAGACCTCCAGGTCATGCTTGTCAACAACCCATACCTGTTCACCAGAAGAAGAAGAAAGAAGAAACGCAAACCAACCCAAACAGGACGTGTGTTAAAGTATGAAGCTGTGTGAAGTGAAAAAAGAAGAAAGAAGAAAGGTACCTTGCTCTGGTTTTTTGCACCTTTCTTCACTTTAACTCTCAACTTGAAGGTTCCAGCAGCGATCTGGCTGTTGATCGAGGAGAAAGTCTGCGCCAGCTGGACGACTTTGACTGCATCTATGGGAGTCTTGCTGTTTGCACGAGTGAATCGATCCCAGTTCTCGCTGATGTACAGCACGAGGTTGCTCGATTGGGCCACAAGGCGAGGGTACAACTTCTGCCACGCCACGTAGGTCTCCTTGCTCGCAGAGAGCAAACGCACAAGGTTCTCTAAAGTCTGGTCAAAGTGACAAAGAGTAAGCAAACCGTTCGAACTGAACTGAACCGAACCACACACGCACGCCTTGCTTCTGTGTTTTGACAAAGTGCAGTGAGTAAAGGTTACCTCTTCTCTTCTGGCCTTGTTGGGACCGCCAGCACGGTGCAAGAAGATAGAGAAATACTGATGCGCTTCCCTGGGATTTCTCAACACGGTTACTTTCTGAGAATACAAAAAAAGAAGTATGGTTAGATATGATCCTTGGTTGAGAGAGCAGAGGCAAGAGAGAATGTTCTCGTGATGCATAGAAAGAGGGGAACAGGTATTGGGAACTGCACCACTGAACAACACGAATGGGAGAGTGATAGATCTATCTTGTTTATTACCTCGAGTTGTTTATAAAGGTCATTGATGGGATGATTCTGGAGCTTCTCATTTGCAATGCCATCGCGGAATGCAATCACTCTTTCCAAAGAAACCTGTGACAGGTTGAAATCGATGTCTGCCTTTTTAAATCTCTCAGCGCCGCTGTGTTAGTGAGATGTTATGATTAGTCATAAGTCAAGAAGAAGAAGAAGAAGAAGTGTTGTGGTTGGATATAACCCTTGCTCAGAGAGAGCAAAAGAGAGAATATGATGAGGATTACATGTACCTTTTAAGGAGCTCCTCAAAGTATGCATATGATGATGACACCACAGCCGCAGGGGCACCAGGAAGAACCAAGAAAGGAAGCAAAAACTGATACCACACTAGTGATAATATGTGATGGCAGTGAGTAGAATGTTTCTTCTAAACAAACAATTGAAAGCACACTTACAAGTGAGGGCAAGTGCCGGCTGGTCCTCAATGGCCTGTCCAAAGAACCATGCTATGGTTGCAAAAATGTTGCCTCTCAGCAGTTTAAGATCGTCAGGCAAAATTTTAGAAGTCTTTTCGAAGGAGCGAGGGGTCTCTGTGACGAATCTTTGCACAAAATCGACACTCTGGGTAGCAGTGGAAACCGCTGAAGGGAATCCTCTGGTGATTACTGCACAAAGCATTTTGAGACCAAAGCCTGATGTCTTTTGGCTCCTTTCTGTGTGTGAGAGAGAGAGCAGATATGTCAGTAACATGATGCAGTCTTAATAAAAGAAGAGGAAAATGTTAACCTGCAGCAATTATTTCAGGAAGGAGGAATGCAGCAAGGAAGTTGCCCAGCTCCTCATCAGAGATACCCTTGAACCAAGTATTCAAAACGTTCTTTACATCATCACTCAAATAAGAATACGGAATCTCTGTTGATTTGAAGCTTATCTTGTTAGCTCTCATATTATGTTGTTGCATGTAGAGAAGGGAGAGAAGAGAAGAGGTACTCACCAAGTTTGCGGGCAAAGTTCTCTTCTGGTTCAGGAGCAGCCAGAGCAAACTTCTTTTCGAAATACTCTGCAAGGACCTTCAGTTGGACGTCTTGGTGGTCGGGATACTTCCTCGTCAGTTCATTCAAATAGGGCCGCAGAGACTGAGCTACGATCTGATCATGATTAATTCAGAAGCGCCAAAACAGCGAAAGAAGAAGAAAGAGAAACAAAGAAGAGCAGTCAATCTAAAGAGAAGAGAGAGAAGAACCAGTGCATATATAAACACTCCAGAAAACATTCTGCGGAATTCAGAGTTGTTCACAACGAAGGTTTCTGGCCAGAACACACACGTGTACACAACAAAAGATGATGGAAACGATTCAATTAGATTGAAACTGTTACTTACCGATTCACTAAGTTGGGAGGCACTGAGCAAAGTGACTTTCTTGTTCTTCTTCTTCTGATCCTTCTTATCCTTCTGGTTCTTCTGCTTGGCCTTCTTATCCTGCTCAATCTTTTGCTTCTTCTTTGCCTCTTCTGCCAGCGCCGCTTTGGCCTCGGCTGCCTTCCTTTCAGCCTTTCTCTTTGCATTCTCTTTTCTTATGTTGGCTTCCTCGATATCATTAAAAGTCCAAAACAGAGTCTGACTGATGGGAGCGCCACTTTGGGGCTCTAACACGGGCTTCTTCTTCTTCTTTCCGACCTTAAAGTCATCATCATCCTCGGGACCCCAGCCCGAGTACGAATTTCTGATCCTCTCTTCCTCCCGCTTCTTCCTTTCATTCGCTATTTTCTTCTTCTGCTTCTGCTTCTCTGACTTCTGCTTTTGCAACTTATCCTTCCGCTTTGCCGCGGAATTCACTACCTGCCAGCCATCATCATCATCCTGATGCAAACTCATCATTGTGCTTTTTTTCCCTTGTGTTGTGTGTGGGGTGAGTGGGTGGGTGTTGCCGATGGAATGCAACAATAGCACTGGTGCTCTCCTTGTGTTGAAGCGATGCAAGGAATGAACTCTAGAGGGGTTGTGTGGAGATGAACTGAACCGAAAAACACACAAAGGATCTTTGGGGGGGGGGGAATGCTGGCGTCACAGTGTCAGCGAGGGTGGGAGTGTGGGGCTGTCCATCAAATCACCGAAGTCAACGACAAGTCATCGGTCGACTGTTTCTACGGAATTTCTTGTCCATTTCCAGAATTTTCTAGAAGTACCGGGAATGAAAAGCAATAAATTTCGGAATGCGTAGAGATTTTTTTTGCATTTTTGTTGTTTCAGGATCTCAATAATATATGCTCCATCATGGTTACACTTTGTGCAGTCCTTCTGGCCAAAATGGGAGAGAGAAAGTTATTCTGTTCATGGCCTGCCACAACGTCTCCTCCATCTTGCAAACTGCTTGAGACAGATAAACTAGTGTGTTTGGCATAAATGCAGTGTGAAAAATCCAGAATCTGATTCTTTGTGATGTCACAAATTGTACAATAGCCACAGTTGACAGAGATTATGAGGCAAGGTTGTGGGGAAGTGCCAGTTTGTTAAAAAAAATGAAAAAATTCGTAGCCATGCAAGCCGGCTGTGGCGCAATTGGTAGCGCAGTAGACTGTAGTCTGGGTTATAGCAATCTATTGGTTCCTGGTTCGAGTCCGGGCAGCCGGATGTTATTTCCTCTTCTTTTGTGTCCCATTTGAAATAATGTTATGTCACATTTTAACGTTTGTGTTGTAACAAATAATTTTTTTGTCCCAACAGACAACACAAACAAACAAAAGTTGTCATATCTGTTTGACTGCCATCATGAAAGAGATATGTAGAGAACAAGTGGCCATTCCTGCTTTTGTGCAGAGGTATCGGATTCTTTCTACAATCAATACTTTCTTTCTCTTTGGAACCCAAAATTTATGTACCTCTCTTAGGCTCTCTCTTTCCCTTTTTGTTGTGGCACGGATGGCCAAATGCCTCTTCGTTCCATCATGGCCAAGAAACAGGCTTGACTCTGTTTGGTCTGTCATCCAAAAGCAACAGTTGTTTCTCTGTTTGGTTTGGTCACAATTTGATTTGATCATCGTGTTTAAAATAAATAATAAAAAACAAATGTGACGAGGGAGAAAAAACAATTTAATTTTGTAGTTGCACACTGTTTTTTGTTAATGTTTTGTTTGGTGCCACACCACCACATTCTGTTGCGGGGTGGAGGTTACCTGTTTTTTTCACACAAAGACTTTCCCTGCAAAAATAGGTTTACCTGGACATAAAACAGCTTTGCTTTGAAAAAAACAGAATCAAGGCATAGTAGTAGCAAGTTTGATTCACTTGGAATAAGAAGAACAAGAATGGGCCAGGGCAGCAGTTCTCAAACAAAGGCATCCTTTGGCGAAGATATTCTGTTAAACTTGTTAGACAATGAAGCTGTGGGCAGATACTTGGTGGCCCACAATCTGTACAAACCAGTTCCTCCTTCAGAACTGCCTGATTTTGAAGGAGCCAAAAAATCTTCAGAGGAATTCCAGTGCAGCCCTCAAACTGAGGTAAGTGTTTGGCATGTCAAGTTGTTTGGTCCCACATAAGCTGAATTTTGTTGCAACATGGTCCATTTAACACTGCCCCCTCCTTGTTCCTTTCGTGTGCACCAAAAGCACTACGAATTGGGCCAGCCCAGCTGGTGGGAGTCTCTAGTAGCTGCCAAAGCGCTTTCCAGTGATGCTACTTCTGATGCTGCAGATCAGAACACTCTCAACGGCAGCAGAGGAGCCCTGCAGGCGCTGCGCACTCGCCTACTTGAGCAGTCTGGCTCTGGTTCGCTGCTCAACAATCCATCCATGGACAGAAGGGTCGTCCTTGTGCAGGACGTGCTCCAGCACAACATAAAGGCCACTCCTGACTCACAGGTACAACTATCTCCTTCACCTGCTGGTATTATTTGCAGAACTTTTGAATTGCTTGGAGTTTGTTGTTGACATTTTATGCCATTACCAGGCACGCACATTCAAATCATTGAAAGACGTTACTGACAAGTCAGTGGCAGGTTCCAACACTTTCATCCCTTTCAAAAGAAAATATTCCAGTTTGGCTAAAGACTCTGTATTAAGAAGGAACTAATAACTGGCTTGTTGTAGATTTCCCTGCAGGGCTCAAAGTCAGCTTCACCACCGGTATTAGAGTTGTGGTGGCGCTGGTACAGCACTCTACCGCAACCAGCCCTTCTCTATGTATTACTATCTTGGATATTTTTTTGGAAGCTTTGCGTCAGATGCCTCCTCTTTCGTTAAACGAGACCTCTTTTGACAAAAATGCAAGGTATTTTATCTCATATTTTGTTCTAGTTTTTTCCTTTCTGGTTGACAACTTTTCGTGTATCCCTCGCTTCTTTACATTACAAAGTGCCAGCAGCCTGATGGGGGAAGGCTTGCAAATAGTGACCGAATTCCTTGTGAACACAGTTACCTCTTTCGCTTGCTCTGATTCGCAGGAAGCACAAAAGATCCGAGAGAAGGCCATACAGGCAATTGTTCAGCTTTCTATCTGCTCTGGATCTATGAGCGGCTTCTTGCAAACCATAAATCTTCTTAAGCAATTTGAAGGTATCAATGAAAAACATTTTACAGTAGTTCTCTCCTTTGTCTTCACTCGCATAACCTTCAACTTTACACTGTTCAGAAAACGGCAAAGAGACTTTACATGTGGCCAAAAGTCTTCTCCAGCTTGCTGACTGTAGAAAAGAACTTAAACAGAAATGGTTGGCGGAAAACCATATTACTCCTGAAACTGTGGAACATATCGTGATAAAAGCAGATATAGGCAAACAATGCGAAGAATCATTAAAGGAAGAGAATTTGGATAGACCGTTAAATGCTCAACAAGTTGCTGTGCATCTGTTGTGGCATGCATACGATCTGTCAACGTACGCTATGGAAACACTTCGTGAAAGGGTCTCCTCTGAGCCTCCGCACACCTTTTTCCAGTTTCCCTTCCTTATAGACACGTCAAAAGGAACATTCAAGATTCTTTTTGATTCTATCAAGAATTGTATGCATCAGATATCACTGGAAAGTCACAGCGAATCCACAAAAATGGAATACAAATATTTGCTTATAACCGTGTTGCAGTCACGTAAGTTCATTCTATATCATCAGTTTTTGTATGCTTATGAAGTTTTTGTTTTATTGCCTTAATGCTTGAATGCTGTTTACAGTGGTAGTCAATTTAAGGCACCTGAAATTGTTCAAAATTGATCCACGTGAAGTAGACCTTCAATTTGAAGGCAGTCACTCACTCGCAAGTCAAATACGCGTCGTCCTGCTGGAGTTCATCTTTAGTGAAGGTAAAGCTCACATGTTTTCGTATTTTTCCATTTTCTCTCTTTTAAGAATTTCATTATCCATGTGGTTGTTGTTCATTGAGATAAAGATAGATGTGCCGAAGAGAATAATTGGTATTTGAACGCTGGTGGTTTATGTGGTGAGGCATTGGCGCTGGGCCTGCATTATTTCGTGCCTGCTCAAGATGAGCAGTTGGCTCTTCTCCTTCGAGTACTTCAGGATACAAACACTCAAAAGGAAAATAAAAAGCAGCCAGCAACCGAACATCTGCTGTGTCAGGTACAAATCCTTCCTGTGTCCCCGTTTAGCACGAAGTTCAAAATTCTTATTAACATCTTTGTTGATTCATAGTATTTGTCGCATATGTCAAATCCCGCTGACTTGTTCCCGCTATTATTGGTATGCAATGTCCTAATCAATGTCCAAGAAATAATTTGCTGTCTTATCTTATAACGAAAAACATGAATGTCGCAGGTGAAGAAGGAAAACTCAGGGGACTTGTTGGATCAATTAGTGGACCAGCTATTTGTTTATTCCAAGTGCCAGCTACAAGATCAGTTACCGTGCTTCTTAACCACCACTCCCGGCAAAAGCAATTCTACTCCTTCATATGTGGAATTCCTTTTGGCCTTCCAAACTTGCATATTCTCATCTGCTCTTGGGAAACAAGAAAGCCCTCATCAACATTCTAATTCAAGTCTAGGCCATCTGGCTCAAATAAGCAGCTATTCTGAAAAAGCCCTGGCTCATTTCCAAGATCTGTTGGGAGTGGTGCTCTCTTCACTGTCTGCTTCTCTTCCGTTGACACAACCAGGCGAGTTTATTTCCTGCATGATGTCAAACTCAGCTCTGGCTCTGTTACCGATGCTGTCTCTATCTATTCTCACTCTTTTGGACAAAAATTACACTGAAGAGAATTATGGAGGAGAAGTCATCATGGTGCCTCATATAATGCAGATTCTGCAACACATGGCTGCGATACAGAAACTGCTGAGAGTCTCCTTGGACAATGTGGAAATTGTGCAGAAGCAATTCACTATACTTACCACAAAGCACCCCTACTCGTATTATCTCTGTTTTACCTCCTCTTCTGTATTTGTCCAAAATTAACACTCGCTTGTTTATAGTGATAATATGGATGTGACCCAGGAGGTCTTCGTGCCAGGAGCTGAATTCCTTGAGGTCTACTTTGACAGTCAAACAAGAACAGAACAAATGTACACACAAAAAACATCCTCTTTTTTTTTTCATCGTCAGTGAATGTGAATTTTCAAGCAACTAACGAAGATTACTGTATGTAGACATGACTATATGCGTGTGTACGGTATTATACCCACCAACCAGATTGGTGAACAATACTCGGGAGCTTTTATTGACTGGCCACAGGGATGCACTGTGATTCCTGGTGACAGCGCTTGGTTCCTTTTCCACAGCGGTAATCATATCCTTCTCTCCTCCAAAAACATAGAGTAAAACACATGACGAACAAGAACCTTGTTGATTTGTCTGTCTTATGTGTTGTTGGTCCCATATGACCTTCAACAGATGGCTCTGGTGTTGATTGGGGTATCAGGTATTTCCCACTCAACCCGTATGGTTTCCTTTCTTGTAGAGCATTTTTAAATTTGTCCCTTTGGATAGGATCGCCATTCGTGCGCACGTGCGCAAACAGATGTGGTATATTGAGCTTCAGAAGAGCCTCAGCAGCCTTGTTTCCAGGGTAAAACAAATACGCGCATGCTAATTGAACAAGTTGTACTAACAATGTTCTATTTTCTTTGTTTTCAAACTTCAGATGACCTTTAAAATGATGGGATCTGCCTCAGGCGAAGGAGAATGGGGCAAATGGCTCAACTCTGTCCTGTTAAAAATGGGACCCTATGTACCTGAGCTGTCTACGCCACAGGAAAAAGAGAAACACTTCCTTGAAGACTTAATAGAAGTATGCATTAACCACCAATCCATCCAAACGATTGATTGCTAAATTTAAAATCTTTACGTGCTAAGGTGAGAAATGATGCCGTCCAGCTGCACCAAAAGATAAGTCGCTCACACCTTAGCTCCAGTGCTGCCCAACTATCTGGGATTACATCAAAATCTGGTACGGTTCTTTAGTGTACCCTGATAATTGTTGTTTTTTAACAATCCCAATTCAATTTTCAGTGGAGCGTGCTGTGAGAACAGTTGTTGCAGCAATCCTGCATCACGCACATTTGACGCCCATAGCAATGGAATATGCACAGGCCACTTCTAAGAGTCCCTCACCAGAACTAAAACGAGCCTACCGCTATGGTTATAAGGTTATAATTAATTACGTGCTCTTTTGCTTGTGGGTAGTTCGATGTTGATGAAGTTTGCTTAATTTTTATTTTTATTTTTATTTTTATTTTTTAAGGTGAAAAAATGGATTATTCAACAAAAGCAAAAAGAGGCGTCATCAGAAAAAGAGAGTGGAGCAGGACAGGATATGACTGACCCGTATAGTTCTTTTGTTCAACAGATCATTGAGAAAGCAAAATTACTTCTGTCGTTTGCCCCTGCTTTCAGGTAATTTCTACCATTAATCAATTTAGGTCCATTGCTAATCTTTTTACATAGACCAGTTTGTGAAACACCCATTGCAAAAGAAATTCCAAAAGTTTCTGTGTCACTGCGCAGAAGTATTGGCAGACTTTTGCAAGAAGCTGGCAATACTACCAGACCTATGGATGATGAAGAGAATGAAGAGCAAGTGAATCACCCTGATACTTCTCTCGGACAGGGTATGTGATTTGTACTCTTATCTATGTAACTAAGGTTTCCTTTTTTGCAATGGAAGCCTAGCTAATTTCAAAATAGGTATGACCGGAGAGTTGGTATCATGGTCGTGGGAGAAAACAGCTCAGGCTATTCTTTCCTTTGTGCAAACGGAAGAACTGAACCCAGAAGATATCCACAAGTGCATCTCTGAGAGACAGTTGAAAGCCAAACAAAGGATACGGTATGAATTGTTGAATAGTTTTGGTGATATTCTAATAATCGTGATTATTCCTGAGCTTCATCATTTTGTTTCCTTTCCGACAGATCATTGTATGCTTTCTCCGAAATCCTTGCAGCTTCTGTCAATTCGCCATCAGCCCTTCCAGACCTTTTGTCTTATGTTGCACTAGCACTCAGTAGCTTTTCTTCAAGCGCTTTATCTGCTAAGAACAGAACGAGAAAGATAGTGTTAACTATGCAGCACTATTCACATGATTTAGCAGTACGTTGCATGTCCTTTTGGGTCTCTTTTCTACTTCTTACAATTATTCTTGTTTTTCACAGACTTGTGGAACAGAACTGGTGACAGAACTATCTACTGCTGTGTTCAAACTCTATAAGGCTCTGATTGAGATTGGGACAGCTAATTCTGATAATCCAAAGGTTATTGCGCCCTATGCTAAGTGATATTTATTGGCTTTATTCCTTACTCTTTGTTGAAATAGGTGTTGGTGGCATTGTTCAATGCAATGGCTGTGCATTTCCAAGCTCAAGAAGACTTTGATTTTCTTTCTTCTCTTGGTCTATTCAGATGGCTGATGCCTTTCATATTCCCACCTAAACGAGTTACTTCTGGGAAAGAAAAAGAAGCAGAACAAACTGTGATTTCGAACAAAGAAAAGGGAAAAGAAAAAGAGGTAGTAGCTGAGCAAGTGGGTGATCAAACAAATGTGCAAACTCTTGAAGTACAAACTAGCCCATTTGATGATGAAGAGTTAGCAAGACGATTACAGGAACAGTTTGATAAGGAGTCAGAAATGGAACAGAGCGACTCTGAAGACACTTTGGATAGCATCTGTACAGATGATGAGCTATTTGGACCCGAGTTGGTAAGTACTGGAAATGAAGAAGCGGAAAATCAAGGACAAACAGACCCCGAAGTAATATATAAGCGCGTGATGATTGTGGTACAGTGTCTACCTCCTCTGCATATGACTTATTTATACATACTAAGCTTGCACAGATGCCAGATACAATTACAACAGAAAATCCATCGGAGATAGGCGAAGAAAAGAGCTTCCTAAAGCGGGTCTTTCCTGACCAGGGTGCAAGGTTTCTTTTTGACTCTGTTTATACTCGCTCTTCAACTGTCCTACAATTCCTATGTTCACCCACCACAACTGTGTTTTTTCAGTAATCCAGATGATGATACATTGGACAAACAAAGGAAATGTGCTTGGTCTCTTTTTCAATATTTATCCAGACAAGCCACATCCTCTATCTCTCCACATGAAGGGACATGTGATACTACGGTACTCCTTCACAACACAAATGCTTTAGGCACTCCCCAGTAGTGAAATAACTTTTCTTCTTTTACGAGCAGGTATTTCCAGGGCAAGAGGCCATGGTACATGATTTGATAGACGTGCTATTTGAACAGCTACGTCAACCTGTTCCTGAGGCTACATATAAGGGTGTAATGCACGCTGACATATTGATCTTCCTCCGTTCAATTGCACACTCCCCCATAGTGGTTAGGTAGGAAAAAGAGATCATAAATCTTATTATCCTTTATTTGTTGTGATTGAATAGTATTTTGTACATTATAGACTCTTGTTGGATGAAAAATGGATCAATTTGCTCTTCAACTTTGCTCAAAACACTATCACACATGGTACCTATATCTCTCCCCAAGAAAACGGCTAATGAGACAATGATTTAATTACTGCTATTTTTGCAGTTGAGGAATTGCCTGCCAGCAAGAAGGATTCCGCAGATTATTTCCTACAATTAACATCAGTGGAACTGTTGGGTTCACTGTTACCTCATTCAGATCCCACTGCTGTACCTCTCATGATCTCTGTGATTAAATCATTCTTGCAGCATCTAGGACAGTCGATCAGTCTTCTTGCTTTCGCTCAAGGATCTTATGGACATGATTCTCTTCCAGAAGACCAATTGCACCAAACAGAGCAATTTAAGAATCTACATAGGATTCAAACCCTGGGAAGAGTAATGCTTGCTGCGCTGTGCAATTTGTTAAGCCAGAACAATGTACAATGGAAGGATGTTATCAATTCATTAGTTAGCCAGGTATTTTCCATCCTATTTCACACAACGTTTACTCTTCTTGTAACATTTTTTCTTCACAATCAAGGCTATAGATACTGGCATACCTCATGCCCTTAAGCTGCTGAGCACTAATCTGCCAATTGCATCAGCCCCAGAAGAGGCAAAGCAATCTCTTAGCATGGCAATTGGATGCTTATCACTCATAGGAGGTAACTACTATTTGCAATTTTTCATCCTGGTAGTTTGCTTGATGATAATCAAATATCTCCTGAAGGTTATGTACCCAAGATATTACCTGGAGCAGCAGTTGAAATGGACAACGCGCAGAGGAGAGGATGGTGAGTTGCGCTCCCTTACAATGGCAGTGATCAAATTTCGTAAACTTCTAATGATCCTTCGTGTCCAGGGTCATTGGGATCAGAAACAAAGAACATATGCAGGCCATTGTGTATGACGGCAAACAGCAGCAAGCTGTAAGTGAAGTCCTCGTCTAATTGAATGATAATAAAAAATTGACAAGAATTTTTCATTGCCGTTTAGATTGATATCAAAGATGTAGTTCTGTTGCAAGAGGAACATATTGCGCTGCAATCAGAGGCTCTCATGGATAATGGAAAGAAACTTCTTCAGATCCTGCCATTATTTATTGACTACATAGTGGACAGCTCTTTGCCAAACACTCTGATTGCTCGGTATCTGTATTGTCTTTACCTGAGAGCCTTTAATTCATTTGTTGAAAACCAACACTATCGCCAATGGCTGCTCAATCAAAAAGGTAAAAAGACCCACAGCAATAGTGCAACACTGGTATACCGCACACTAACCTAACCGTAAACTTTTAGATGCCTTTAAACAGCTGATCGTGCTTGCCGCAAAGAGTCAGTGGAATACTCTGCCAAATATAAGCCAAGCAGAACAAGAGAAATTATTTGCTGCTTATGAGCTTGAGCTTGTTGATGTCACACTGGGTAATCCGAAATACAGCAGCCCTGAAACCATTGCAAAAGAAGTAAGTATATAATTGGTGTTTCGTAATAACGTTTGATTGTCTGATATTGTTTTGTATGTGATATGCGTAGCTGTCTGATTGGCATGGAAAGCCCTTGCCCTTCTGTGTATCAGCGTTGCAGCGGGCCAATGGGGATCGGTTAGAGGCATCTAGAAGGGTCAGGCAAGCAGAAGAAGACAAGAGTTCATTGAGGTTAAAGAAGGAAGAGGAACCCTTTATTATTTCTGCAGAATCAGCAGTAAAAGAGGAATTTGGTACGCCATGAATCTACTTGGAGTGCCTGAAAATAACACTGGAGAGAGTTAAATGCAAAGAGGGCGGTGATTATTAATGATATGGTGGCGTATTCGCAGGAGGGATGCTAGAAAGCTTTCTTTCCAGTAATTCCAACGCCAGCTTCAGTGATAAGCATCTAGTGGGTTCTCCCGCATGGTATCAAGTGCTACTTGCTGCCCAAACAAGTACGCTCCTTTTTTCTGCTCTGCTCCTTCCTTGTTTCATTGTTAACTAAGGCGTTCTTTCTTGTTACATAACAGTGGGCCAGTTCTACTCTGCCTCTATCTTGTCTTATCTTGCCAGTGACAGAATCAACTCTGGGACTTCCTTTAGCGTGTCAGAGCAAGAGATGAAAGCTCTCTGCAAGGTTCTCATCTACCAGTCAGGTCTTGATGAGGATCTTGAGCATACCCTTCAGCATATATTATGCCAGCTTCCTCAAGAGGATCAAAATAACGGAGAGAGGAAGGGAAAAGAAAAGAGTGGCTATGAAACAGATGATGCTCTTTCTGAGATGGATACTATTAATGCCCACCAAGTGCTGAAGGGTGCTACTCTGCTGATAGAAGAGGGTCTAGCACAGCTCGAAGAAGTAGGAAAAATGAGAAGCAAGTTTGTCGTACACAAAGAGGAGTCTGTGCATCCCTATCCTAATAGTGCCAACTATGACCGCTCCATACACTTGAAGTCTGTTTCTTCTGTTGTTATTTTATTTGATCCCCAGTGCCGAACTGTACGTAGACATTCATCTTAATCACCTTATGTCTTTTCAAACAAAAGCACATCATATCAAACACTATTAATTTCATTTGTTCATTAATGATTTCTTTCAACAACAATTAATAGGAGAACAACTATGACTGGCTGCGCTTCTTAAAGCCGAAGACTCAAGCTACCATTAAAGAGTTCACTGGTCTGCCTGTAAATTGGAGACCAATTAGTATTGATGACAATAATATTCTCTTGCGATTTCATAGGCAAGCCTGACCTCTGGCATTGATTGTATTTCAAATTTATTTATTGAATCTCTCTGCTCCCTAGTGATGATTCCACATATTTCTGGGGGTACAAATTCTGGGTTGTGGGCCTTCTAAATCAACAGCCCTCTGTATCTCTCACCGCTGAACAGGCAAGCCTCTCAAAGTGACATTTTGTAATTTCATACATTCCTAATATAGTTCTTTACCGTTTACTCTTCCTCATAATAGGCTATCAGATTGCTCGAGGTTACTCTTAACATTGTTGAGAGTTCAGCAGTGAACAAGGAAGCCAAAGAAATATCTAAAGAAATTTACACAGAGAGAGTATTGGACGCTATTCTGAGCTCGCTTAGGCATGCCATAGATCCTACAATTAAGAAGCGTCTTCTAGTACTCTTGCAGAGGATTGCAACACATAGTGTATTCAGAGGCCAAACAGCTATTTTGCTTAAAGTGCTTCAAGCTATACAGGGTCCAGTGCACTCAACACAAAGTGTCCGCCCACTAGACATAATACTTCATAAATTTTTAGACGCTTCTTTGTGTACGTATTACAATCATTTGTAATAATTTACATGCCCTTGTTAATCTATTCATGGGAACTGTTTTGATTTCTCTTGATCAGATAATCATTTGAGCTGGATAAGTGTGAATGGAAAGTCAATCAATGGAGATCAGCTGGCAACTGGTGCCACCTCAAAAGGTTTGTAATCGACACCAAATGAACAGATCATATATAACTCTATTGGCAGAAACTACGCTACCCAACAGAAAGATACTGTAGCTTTCCATCAATTAACAACTCCCCTTTTGTTAAGGCAAAATGTGGAGGAAAGGCAGATCGCTTGACGGTTTCCTTCACGCTGCAAGCTTAGATGATGACGATCATATCGCGCTGTTTGCAGATGGAAAAGAAGTCCATTTGCTGACAGCAGATGTATCCACTGCGGTAACTCAAATGTTAAACTGCGCTGCTCTTTTAGAGTGTATCTCTAATACCATGAATTCCTTCGCAGGCAAGCAAAAAGGAAAAATGGGCAATATTGATGTGGGTAGCTACACCCTTGCCATCAACAGTGCGCTATAACACCCTTGTCTATTTCAAAAATGGAGACAAGATTGCTATTCAACGGAAAACCACCGAAGACAATGGAAGGTACTGTCTTTCTCCCCCTCAAAGGTAAATAAAGTAAAAGAAACAAGACCAACTGAATAATGTATCTTCTTGGTTTTCGGCCACACACAGCTGGGCGTTAGGTATCTATGAAGCAGAGTCAGATACATTTCACCCAAGTGACATAACCATACCAGCAGACCGATCAACCTCTGATCGACCGCCCACTGCTGTTCAAGTGAAGTGGAATCTGATAACAATTTCAGGAAATCCTGGTGATGGCTGTACAAAATTCACCCTGGTGGATTCAAAGAATGATGCAGAGAATGGCTTGTGCCGCTATATGCCAACATCAGCTGTCAAGGTGAGCGGAAACTGAGAATACTTTGTAACGACTTGAAGACTTATCCCGTTTGGCTAACGTAAATATTTGTATCTGTTAGGCAATAGGAAATGCACCAACGGGAGGCGAGCAATGTGGTCTTTTGGGTGCTGTTCAGATTTTGCCCTCCATGGATTTTGATGATAGTTTTGCAAAGAACATAATGCCCAGTAAGCGCACTGCTGTTTTATTTAAATAATTTAGTTTTCTAAAGCTTTTCTATTGATATTATCCTAAATTCGACAGTGAATGCCAAGATGAATAGAGTAGGTACACGCAAGCCTATAATTTTGGACTCAGCGGACTGTAGAGGTGGTGAAGTACTCTTCACCGGTACCAATAAAGTACAGATAAATTCCCTTTTAATCTGTTCCCACCTAATATACCTGACATTTGTCTTTCATTAAGGTTCGAGTTGTAAAAGGAACAGTTACAATCACTGTTCCTGTGATTCTCAAGTCTGGAAAATGGTATTCTTGTTTCAAAGATACGTTCCCATTCAAATGGCCAGCGTATTGCTAATTACAATTTATTTTTGCTATGAATTCACAAGGTACTACGAAGTAATGATGTTGATGGACAGAGCAACCAGCAACACTCGTGTTGGTATTACTGCCACAACAGAATTTGTACGTACATTAAACCTGTGTCAATGCATCTACTGTGTTTTTCAGTGTGTATATTTACACACACATCTAATAACTACATCAATAGACACCCCAACCGGGAGCAGGATCTCAATCGTTTGGTTTTGATGCATGTGAGCGACGCTGGAACAACAATGAGTCAGAAAATTATGGAGCCAAATGGCAAGTTGGCAGTATCATTGGTGTACGTACTCCAACTCCATTGCCCTTTCGACCGTTTACGGCATAAAATAACTTTTCTCTTAACTGTTAGGTTATAATTGAATTAACTCCCGCTAGCACAATTATATCCTTCTCTATGAATGGCCAAAATCAGGGAGCAGGCAAGAAATTCCTGCTGAGGATTCTCATTTTTTACCCACAATCAAACTGAAGCATGCTTCATCTACTAACACACAACCCAAATTACGTTATGCAGCTTACCAGCACGCTGGAGGTAGTTTCTACAGAGCTGTAATTACTTTGGAGGAGGGCCAGACAGCGCGCATATGTTTAAGTGCTAACGATCAGAAACACCGGCCATCTGACTGCTCTCCTATTGATGTTTCGGATCTTTTCTTCTCAGGTAATAGAGTAATCAATGTTTTTGATATTTGTTGTAGCCTTATTTATTGCTGCTAAACACAATTGCGCAGAAGAAGACATTGAGGCTGGAGAGGCGCAACCTGCACCTTCTCTGATTGATGTGATGAACATGGAGGCCACCTTGTCTAGTTTCATCACAAGAAAGCCTCTTTCAAGACTGTTCGTACAGGAGGCCCTGGTGCGTCTGTTTTGAATTATTACAGTCAAATCTTTTCATCAAATAACTCTCTCTCTCTCTCTCTCTTAAAAGAGCAACCGCGAGTTTCTCTTGTATGATCCAGAGCTGTTACAGAAGGCTGATATGGAAGAACTTTATTCGCGTGAGTAATTGAAGTGTGGATATATGGTCCATTTACAAAGTACTAAGGCGCCTTTTTGTTGCCATATAGATTATGTGAAAAAGACCAACGATGGTGAAATCTGGAATGCGGTATTGGACGAACAGCTTGTGCAGTTTGTCAATGAAATTTGCAGTGCCAAAGTATATTTCACCTTTCATTATATATTTGAGCAAGATTGGAATTGCCTTCAACGCCAAATGCCACAAGGTTTAAAGGAATGACATTGTTTCATACAATAGGACTCTGATCCCATGGAAATTGACATTGATGCTTTGGAGATAAAGGAATCGTTACGCAGCAAATTCCCTCAATTGACTTCCCTGTCGCTACCCACCATCATAGCTCGCTTTTATGTCCTTAGAAGAGTGAGTAGTTCGTGTTTTTCCACTTCGGATATATTACAGCACTAACTTCTTTTATCTGGCAGTTTAATTCAACCTTTAAGGAGCTTTATTCAATGGTCGATCGAAGTAGCATTGCTCCAGCCTTGCAAGACAGCGTCCATTCCATGAGTCTCGCCAATCTCTTGTGGCACACGCGTTGCTTTGTGTTCTACAATGTCAAGGTTTGTGCTCTCATAGCTTTAAGCATTGTATAGATATTCAGTCTCATGTGAACTTTTGTGGGCATGTAGAGGGATGCCATTCTTGAGATATGTGCCCAGTCGCAATCAGACAAGGATCAACAGACTTTTAAATTTAACCGTGCTAAGGCTTTGAAGAGTGCTAAAGGTGTCTAATACCTTTCCCCAATTTGATGTCTTGGAAGATTTATTAATACCATTCCACAGATAAACGCAGCGATGGGCTTAAGACTTTATTTGGACAATTCTTCACTCAGCTCTCCGTAATGGGTGATCGCTCAATCCTGCTACAGAGTCAGCGTGCATGGAAAGTGGAGTTTGTTGGAGAAGGTGCCACTGATCAAGGTACTCCGCGACCAGTGTGCACCCTTGGCATGAAACACTCTGTTTACTTTGCAAAAACAAATAGGTGGTCCCTACAGAGAATCTATAGCACAGATGGCCCAAGAATTGCATGGCGAGGCTCTTCCTTTGCTCATTCCTTGTCCCAATAAGAGACATGAAGTTGGGGACAACAGAGATAAATTCACACTAAACCCTTCAGCCAACAGACCAATTCATCTGCGCATGTATTGGGTAATGGGGATATGTGTGTTCAATAAGGGGTAAAAATGGTCCTCAAGTACTTATGATTTGCCTTTCCTTTGTTTCCAGGCGTTGGGTGTTCTGATTGGAATTGCCATACGCACGAAGAGCGCTATTGATCTGCGCTTGCCATCCATGTTTTGGAAATCTTTGGTAGAAAACATATATATTTCCCTCTTTAAATTATAAACTGAAGCCACATTCTGATCTCTTTTTAATATGAACAGATAGGAGAAAAGCTAACATTAAGTGATTTGGAAATGATAGACTGTGTCTCTGCTCAGTTTATACGTAACATAGAAAAAGAAATTACAAGCAAAGGTAAAATTCTAATGTGAATGATAACTGAGAACTAAATTGTGTTTTCAACCTAAAATGTTCCCTCGTATCAAATAGATCTATTTGATGCACTCTTTGATGACCTCAACTTCACCACTACTCTAAGGTATCAAATCATTACCTTCGTTTAAAACACATTGAAAGCATGATTCTGATATTCTGTTAAATGATAGTGATGGAAGTCAGGTCGAGTTACAGAAAGGAGGTACTGCCAAACTCGTGACGTTTTCTACAAGACTGCAATTTACGAGGCTCATGCTGCATGCCAGGCTCCACGAAAGCCAAAAACAAGTAAATATCATGGCCTTCACTATTTCACTCATATGGAACGCACATCTGAACAATTTCTCTTCATCTCCTATAGATTAAGGCTGTATGTGAGGGAATAGCAGATATAATTCCTTTGAATAGCATTAGATTGTTGACATGGCAAGAAGGTACTTTGTAAAATCCTTTTTTGTTGTTTACTTGAGATGTCATCATAATGTAATGCTGTAATTAAATTTTGTAGTTGAGACTATGGTCGTTGGCAGAGTGGACTATGACGTTTCTTTGCTGAAAGCACGCACACAATACAGAGGTATAGCATCATCTGGCTTTGTTTATTTTGAATTGTATACGTTACACCTTAATGTACCACAACCATTACCCTCTTTTCGTTTTGTACCCTCAACAGGTGCTTTCACTGAGTCAAGTCTCACTATCCAATATCTCTGGGAGGTGTTGGCCGAATGCGAGCCAGATGAAAGAGCCAAATTCTGTATATATGCTGCCCTCACCGCTCTCTTCTCATCTTTTCTTATAAACACTTTCTCCTTTTCATTGGGTGCACAGTGCGCTTTGTTTATGGCCAGTCACGCCTTGCCCCTGGAAGCGGAAACCCAGAATTGACCATTGAATCACTTGAGAAGGTTTGACCATCCTGTGTCATAAT
Source organism: Acanthamoeba divionensis (assembly GCA_000826405.1). NCBI lineage: Eukaryota > Discosea > Longamoebia > Acanthamoebidae > Acanthamoeba > Acanthamoeba divionensis. Next base: position 85 of record CDFI01101846.1, on the reverse strand, counting down.
GTTAACAGTTTTTTTGTTCTGTCCTTCCCTTATACAGTGGATTTAATTCTTCTCTCCTCAAACAGACCCGTCCTGCAGATGAGAT
>CDFI01101840.1:0-19470 GCA_000826405.1 Acanthamoeba divionensis | reverse complement strand
GGCGGTACCACCATGTTCCCTGGCATTGCTGACCGCATGCAGAAGGAGCTCACAGCGCTTGCTCCCTCGACCATGAAGATCAAGATCATTGCTCCCCCTGAGCGCAAGTACTCCGTGTGGATCGGTGGCTCCATCTTGGCCTCCCTGTCGACCTTCCAGCAGATGTGGATCTCCAAGGAGGAGTACGATGAGTCTGGTCCCAGCATTGTCCACAGGAAGTGCTTCTAAGCGTCCACTACTTCACCAAGGAATTGACATTCTGTGTACAAGACTTGCTCCATTGTGCATAAGCAGCATCCCCACTTTTTTATAAATTTGTCAACTGTTTTCAGACATCAACCTTCAAATAAAGAAAAGAGTTGTGTGTTATTTAAATAAGTTAAATTTACTCCACGCCATAGGCTGCTTCGTAACTCCACTCCCTTGGGGGGACTAAGTCTCTTAAGAATTAGAGGACACTAAGAGTTGCTCTTACCCCTTTGCACTGTCCAGTCACAGCCAGGATTTCAGGAGTGCGCCCTCCAGAGACACACCACTCCTGCTGACAAGAAAGACCTCATGGAGATACAGACATGAGGAGGAGGAGAAGCAAACTTGTTGTTAGTCTTTCAAAGAAGAGCACACGATGAACTTACTCCAGGATAGGTGGCACTGGCTGACAGTGAGCATGAAGAATGGGGAGTGGATAGGACCAAGGGTTCTCATTCTGTCGTTGCTGCTCATCCTGATCGTCGTCTATGTGAGCGCATACCGGCACGGATACTCCAGAGGCTTTGGAAAAGCATCCCTCGTGAATCATCTTCATACAAAGGAGCAGATCTTGGAGTCAAGTGCTGATGGATCTCAGGCTCAGTGCACAGGAGGCCATCAACACCATAATCACAAGACAGATCTGGTTAATCTTCACCACCAAGATGGAGAGCCACATGGGGCATCCTCCCCTAAATCAAAACATCATGATGTCGTACCTGAAGAGGCAGAAAACTCCCACTCCCTAATGGGCAGCGAAGAAACAAGTGGTAGTGGATCAGAAGAGGAGGAGGAGGAAGAGGAAGCACAGATGTCTGTGCCAGAGAAAACTATTGAGGAGCAGATGGAGGAGGAGGACAGAAGGAGGAGGACAATGGGATGGTGGAAGGATGCACGGATGTCTGCCACACATCACTTCCACCGCTCGTCTGGCAAAGGCCTGGGCAGGCTCGAGCCTGACGAGTACTTCCTACTCCCCGATCTACACTGGCTCACTCCCAGCAACAAAGTGACAGCCCTGGTTGACGTGTACCACTTGGCACTTGCACTCCATAGGACCATTATCCTGTTTCAGGAGGTGAGTCTTCAAGATGGTCGGTGGTTAGGGTTTTTCAATGTGTCTTACCTTGTGGAGGCCTACAGGTGGATCAACTTCTCCACCTTTGCCTCACTCTGGAGTGTTGAACACTCCTCTGGCGGGAAGCCCATGTGCACTGACTACTTTGCCATATCTGCTTACAATGGTGAGCACAGAACACACCTGATTCTGGAGTGGGAGTTAGTTAGGCATCATTCATTCATTCAGCTCATTCTATGTGTGGGGTTGGGGCAGAGTGGAGGGGAGGGGCCACCCCACAGAAGATGCAAGCCAGAGGCCTCGACTGTGGCACCAAGCACCTGACAGTGTTTGCAGAGGACCCGCGGGACTCCGGCCTCACGGCTCGCGACCACGCTATGGACTCAGACTATGGCTGGGATGATCGCCAGACACTGGCCCGCTTCTCCAGGGTCGATGACAGAGTGCTGGTGCTGCTGCCCCCTGCCTCCTTTTACTCCCATCCTGATGAGAATCGCTACTATTCCATACGGTGCAGGGTTGAGCTAGCCCATGATATCAGACGCGAGGCACTCCTGTTGAAGCAGAGCTTTGAGTTGCACAAGACTCCCTTTATGTGTGTCCACTTCAGAAGGGCCCCAGAGTTCGAGTCCTCTTGCGTAGGTAGGCTCCCTGTTGAGTCATGTTACCAGCAGAGTACTATCAAAGCTGCGTCTATGGCCGCTCGTCTGCATAAGAGATATCAGCAGGAGTTGTCCGCTGGCAAGTATTTGGGCCTCTTCGTAATGACCGACTTGGATCAGACAAGTAAGGAGTACAGAATGTTTGCAAAGACTCTCCAGCAGGTCGGCCAGAAGGCGCACAGGCTGCCTCTCCCCTCAAGTAAGGACGAGAGCACAAAAATGAGGTACCTCTTGATCGAGCAGAGTATCTGCTCCGATGCAGATGTGTTCGTCAGGAACGCCTGGTCATCGGTCAGCAGGTTTGTGCACGACGAGAGGAGGTGCAGAGGCCATTCCACAAGCAGCTCACATACATGGGGCTTAGGAGAACTGGTGCTCGGATAATCTGCTCCCAAGGAAACAGAGCTGGAAAGAGTATAATTGTTTACTCCATACCTTAATCGAAGAAAGAGCGGACAGCTCCCCACATTTCTTTCACTTGAGTGGTGTTTGAATAGTCAATGGCATCAGCGTTCCAGAAACCAACACCACGCAGCTTGAGTGATTTTGCCAGCGTGTACTTGTAGGTCAAGCTCTCTGGGTCATCATACCTTTGGAAAGGAAAAAGGAAAGAAATGTTAATAAAAGTTACTTTGATTAAACGTGAAAGGTGCTTGAAGGGAAGAACCAGACCAGAACTGATGCAAGGAGTTATCAGAGACCCAGTCGATGTACGGCGACTTATTGTACTCATCCCACTGGCGACCTCCAATGGTCTGGTTACCTCGAAGCAGCGAAATTGCTGTGTAATAGTTCAGCTCTGGTGCTCCTGTGAATAGTAAATATGTAATCAGACCATATATGTTGATGCAATTTTGGCATACACATGCCGTACTCGTACCTGCATCACTGCACGGGGCACCTCTGAAGGGAATGGGCGTAATGGGGCAAACAGTAAGATTTTGTGGCTGTACACATGAATAGTCATGGCCATACCATGGCACTCCCAGCACAAGCTTCTCAGGACTAATACCCAATTGTAAGAATTGTTCTATGCCCTGTTGATGTAGTTGTTAGTCACTTTCGTTATCTGTATGAGCAAACACAGTTATCTCTCCTAGAAGAGTTTCTTCTTTTGATTTGATGCAATGAGAACCTTCTTTACTCTGGGGAAGTCAGAATTGGGGCCAGCAACGCACTTGTCTCCTGGAATCTGGCTTTGCATATCGTAACTCATCACAAATAGAAAGTCACTGTATTCAGACAAGCCTCTAAAATCATAACAGCGCTGATCGATGCAATCTTGTGTGTGTGTGTGTGTGTGTGTGTGTGTGTGTGGAGAAGAGGGGAGGGGAGGGAGAGATTTGGTTAGTCTATAGTGTTGTGTGCGAGAGGTGCAGAGAGAACACAGAGTTGACAGTCAACCTGGGCTCCAAGCAACATCAAAAGTGACCTGAGAGCCTGAAATCTCCTTATCAAATGCTTCCTTGAGCTTGTTTATGGCCAAACAGAAATTAGATGGTGAATGTGGTGTGGTCCTTCTTTTGAAGCAAGCAACAAAGCCACTTGTTTCTTACCTCTTTCATAAGAATGGTCAAAAGTTTGCGCTCGATGTGTTGGGTAGAGTTAATGGCTTGTTCGATATCGACGTTGACTCCATCCATGAAGCTCTCCTTCACTGCCTGCACTTGGGACTCTACCCAGAGCTGTCTTTGAGTCGAGTTGGTCAGCTCTGAAACAGGATAGTCAGCGGCCTTCACAAGCCTTACACCTGTTCAAAGAGAGCAAAGAGGACGGACAGAGTCATTGACTGATCAGAGAGGGGGGTTCAGTTAGATCACCCCTTCCCTCAATTGTTTAGGAAAAGAAGAGAACACTTACCTCTGGCATGAGCGTAGCACAAAAGCTGGGGGTTGAGATCAGTAAAGACAGCAATTGTTGTCACAACAGAGTAGTCATAGTTCTGCCAGTAGCTCGGCTCAGACTGGAGCGCAAAGGCGATTACTTCCTTTCGTGGAGCAACCTGCAGCGGTTTGCACAGAGAAGGATCAGAGCACGGACATCCTGCAATGGGTGATGCATCTCCAAGGCCAAGGAATAGAAAAGAAGAACAGCTGCACACCAGAAGGAAAGAGAGAAAGGTGGAAAGCCTTTCCATGCCTTTCATCTAATCTTTGACCAAAGCAAAACTACCACCACTCCCTCAAAGTTTATATATAAAAAATTAATATTAATTTTGCTTAAAAAGAAAGGCATTAATGATATCTACTACTAAAGTACCATTCTCTTCCCCACATGAGATGCTTAAATTGTTTCATGCCACAGCAAGTAAAGAAGATCAAGTTTCAGAGAGAAGTGAAATAAATAAATAAATAATAAATAAATAAAATATGATATTATTATTTTATTAATATGATTTTGATTGTTGGACTGAGCTTTACAACTCTAAAGTAAGTTGTGTACGTTTTAAAGGAAGCCAGATTCTCGTTGTGTTTCTTTGTGAAGCATTGTGACGCTTCTACAGAAAAAAGAATGAGGAAGACGAAATAGAATTCTGTATGGGATTCAATGATACAAGAATTCCCTTTCTTCCTTTAATAAAAATGATTCGTACTCTTGTTGCTGTTTCTGATATCGCTCCTAATGGAAAGAACCCGATTGATTCGAACAAGAGAACTGAGGACAGTCTGCTGGTTGCTGCGTCAAAAACCTGGGCATTATGCCTCTGTTAGTATCATCAAGGAAAGGAATTTGAAAGCAAGCCTCAAGTTCTCCAACAATCAAGATCTCAATCAGTGCTGGGAAGTTCCTGACGTGTCCCCAAAGACCGCAGCAAATGGTGTGTTACGAAAAATTCACAAAAGTTTGATATTGTTTGAAAATGCAAGAACTCAGAGGATTGATCGGTTTAAGCTTAATTTTCGGGTTCCAATTCATTATGGGATCGTAATAATTGTCGACTATTTCGCTCAGTGATATGAACTTTCAAACCTTGAATCTCCGTTATGTTTGTTTTTTTCTGGCCAACAGCATCCTCGCACGTTTCGTGCTAAATTAATTTCTTTGAAAAACTATTGGCGCGAGATTTGCCTCGGAGAATTAGTCGATTGGTCACAGCAAAGTGTTCCGAAAAATAATAATTTATTCTTTTTTATTTAAAGGCCTTTTTTTTTCTCCCCCCCCCCAACCCAACTCTCTATCCCACCGCTATGATTCAACAAATCACAACACCCAAATAGAACAAACAACAACACTAGTTTTATTATTCTCATTATTGAGCCCCACCACCGAGAGCCCAAGAGCTCTTCTTCTCTTTCGTTCCATTTTCTCTCTCTTCTCTCTCTTCTCTCCTTTTTTTCTGTGGTGTGAATGCTGAGCGCCTCCTCCAATTCGACGCCAATCAGAGCAAATTCCTCTTCTCCCGAGCGCAATGGCGAAGATAAGAAGGAGAGAAATGGAAGCAGTTCTTACGTGGACTTCTCACCAGCTGAAATAAAGTTCTATCAAAAGTTTGGACTGTCAGAACAGGAAGAATTGATCGCCTGTTGGGACTGCAGGCTCGATCTCTACGTGCCAAGAAATGGAAAACTCTTCTTATCGCGGCACACAACACGCGGAGGCCATATATGCTTCTCTTCTTGCAAATCAAACAAGAGCAACGTCAAGGTTACTCAGATCTTAGTGCATCAAGATCCCCCCCCCCAAAGCAACAAAACAAAATCTTAATTTTTTTGCAAAACATCAGAGATGCATTCCCCTGGTTGAAGTTGCATACATGGAAAAGAAAGAGGCCACCATTACCAACCTAAAGTACTATGGTGTGCGCGGCATCGCCTATCATTTTTCTGATGGCACCATGGTAATGCTCTTTTCCATTTTTTCTGCCCATTTTCCCTTTCTACTTCTTCTCTCCTTCTGCTTTATGAAGCACGCGCTGCCCCCTTACTCCAATGTTGCTTTCTCTCTTCCTAACATGAACTATTGGGCTCCAAGCTTCAATTTTCTCGATTCCTTGACCGAGATGGCGTGTGGGACCTCATACAAGAGGAATGGGAACGCTCGCGCAATCTCATCACAGGTTCGCCCCTGCTGTCACAAAGGTTCCAAGAGGAAGACGCCCACTCCAGGAAAGAGAGGAAGAAAGAGAAGAAGAAGAAGAAAAAGAAGGAAGTCGTCTGCACGAACCCGCCACTCAAAAAGAAGAAAAAGAAGAAACAAGAATTCGTGCTATCACCGTCTTCCTGTGGGCTATTTATTTTTATATCCTTATGCTAACTTCTCACACACCACAGACCATACGAATGATACTTTGGGTTTCTATCATCTTGTATTCCTTAACCATTTTCAATCGATATTAGAGGCCAGAGGGCTTCCTAGAACATATATGTCGAATGTTGGCTTTGTAGAGCCCAGGTGCACTCTTTCTTTTGGAACTCAAGTGTTTCAGACAGAAAAATCACGCAGGAATCGTGGGACATGCCGATGGAATGAGAAATTTAACATGTACGTAGTGCGTATATTATGCGTGTGCTTTAGGAATTCTTGCAGTGTGAAATACCAAACTGGATGCTTACCTGATTTTTATTTTGTTATTACAGTGCTGTCTACAGTTGGGAAGAAGCTACTTTATTAGACCTTCTGGTACAGGATGATGAAGATCGAGTGATAGGAACATATAGTGCACCTATTGCCGACTTTCTTGTGCCCTCTGACACTATTGATCGCTGGATCGACCTTGAAACTCAGCAAACAAAGGTATACATGCACATTTTTTTTTAAATAAGGGTAATGATGCTGATCACCAATAAACACAGGGATTTTATTTTGACGAAAACTGCCCCTTTCAAATTCACACAAGGTCTCAATTCAAATCAAAAGAAGGTATGAATTTAGATGTTACTAACTACCATTACCGTTACATGCTGTTAACAATTTTACGGGCTTTCTTCTGCAATATTTCTTCAGAAATACAACAAATTTTTTGGAAAGAATGTGTGGCTGTATTCGATGGTGATGGCGACAATAAAGTGGACTTTTCTGATGCTCTGAAAATGTTCAACGTCCTTGGGTGCACGCTGCCAGAAGACGAGATACATGAACTGGTAACGTTAATCTTGCCGAACACATAAAAATGGCAGGATGCAAACACTATTTCTTCGTTGTATCCCTCAGTATCAAGTGATTGATGTGAACAATGATGGCGCAATTTGTGCTGATGACTTGGTTCGATTTACTGCCTCTGGATCAGGTAAAACGGTTTCATTCAGGCACATTGTGCTTCTTTTCCTAACCTTTATCCCTTAATCGACAAGGTGGCTTAATTGCACTTCTTGTGCGCCGATGCCCCCTCTGTGGATATCACTTGTCGACTACGGAAGAAGAAGTGATCTATCACTTAGGGATTTGTGTATTTGACGACGTGTCTTCCTTTAAAACCTTGTGTATATAATCTCTCAATCCTCTTATTTTCATTTTTCTATTCTCACCAAAATGCAATTACAGTGGTAAGAATGATGGCGGCACCGTTGGGAAGTGTGATTAAGATCTCAAAAAAGATGAAGAAGACAAAGAAGGCGCCTGCATTCCTCGTAATGGATAGAAAAACGGGCAAACTCATACCCGAAATAATCCCTCAGCGAGTAAGAGTAATTATGAAGACTGTTTATGGAAACAAGCTGGGCAAAAAAGGTACCCTCCTCTTCCATTTTTTTCCATCCTGATGTTTTCTGTTTTGCTAACATACTTTCTCTTAGTTGTGCTCACAAACCGTGCTATTAGACTGTTAGAGAGAGTTACTATCAATCAGGGGCTGAAATTGGACCATCCTTCTAGTGTCAACTCTATAGAAACATTTATTTATTATTATAAAATCAACACTGAAGAGCTAAACGATCCCATCGAATCATTCAAATGTTTCAACGAGTTCTTTTACCGCAAACTGGCCGATGGAGCACGGCCAATAGCATCCCCAGAAGTTCCTGTAAGTACGAGCAGCTTTAAATGACGGCACGCAGCACTGATCAGACATTCTTTATCATCTGCAGACACTGGTTGTATCTGCAGCTGATGCCCGTTTGATGGTGTTCAATAATGTATCAGAAGCGACGCGCATTTGGATTAAAGGACGAAATTTCTCCATGGACAATCTGCTTGATGACGAGCAGCTGGTACCTTTGCTGTGATCCCCTTAACCATTCGTTTTTTATAGAGTTATAGTGGGACCTAGTTTACTCATGTGTTAACGTTGACACATATAATGCTGTTATTGCTTAGACTGAATAACTTTTCATCAGGCTGCCACATTTGAGGGTGGTTCGATTGCTGTTTTCAGGCTTGCTCCTCAAGATTATCACAGGTTCCACATGCCTGTCGATGGTAAGATAGGACCTTCGAAACTGTGTGCAGGAAACTATCACACCGTAAGTTAACACACCAATAAAAAATAACTGTCAAATTTAATATTAATCATATTCTTGATCTTTTTTCTTACTAGGTCAATCCACTGGCCATCAATTCGCCAAGCTTAAACGTGTTTACAGAAAACGCACGTGTTATTACAATGATCGACAGCCCCGAGTTTGGGCCCGTCGCATATATTGCAATAGGAGCCACCCTCGTAGGTTCCATCATTCTCACCTGTCATGAAGGCGACGTTCTCAAAAGGCACGAGCTCTCTTTTCCTCATGTCCGCTGACAAGACTGTGTTAAACTCTTTTTCTTCGTTGCTAACAGGGGTGATGAGATTGGCTACTTTGCTTTTGGTGGTTCAACAATAATTGTTCTGTTCGTTAAAGGTGCTGTTAAGTTTAGTGATGACCTTTTGCTTAATAGTAAGCAGCCTGTAGAGACTCTTATTCGGATGGGAGAAGAGATTGGCAGAAAGAGGACTCCTGAGGACACAGATGATGAGCATACAATTGAAGAATCATTTTATGAGCTTCATGATTTTGATGAGGGATTCCCAATTTCTGAGATTAATGGCGATCCATTGCTGATTGATCCTTTGGACGATCCGTTGATGGAAACAATCAGAGAAAGATCCACATCTCCTCCTCTCAATGAACAGCACCAGAAGAGAAGTTTCAAGACGAAGACAAAGAACACGTTTCTTTTGGGCACTAAGTTTATCCCGAACCCGAAGAAACTGAAGCCTAAACGTTCAAAGAGCAAGAGCGGCTCCCAAATTGCCACAACTAATGAAACTTCGTCATCTGAAGCAATGCCTTCATCTCCACCACAAAGTCACAAACTGTTTGGCCACTTTATTTCTCCCGACAAACCTGCCAATGGGCACTCCAAAGCGAAGAAGAGTGGTCACCATAATGTGGGTGGTAACCATCCATTCCAACAAAACAGCGAGCAACTATCTGTCTCTCCTCCAAGACGCCAGACATCGCCTCTCAACCTAAATTCATCTAATGATCCTCATAGCGTTTCTTCTCATACTCCTCATTCGTTTAATGGGCACGAGCCACAAGCCGAAAACGGATCACAACAGGCCTTGTCCTCTCACGAAGCAGCAACAAGTAATTTGATGCCTATTCTATCCTCAATATCTGATTTAGATCCCCAGCTGGACACACGCTCTACCCTTTCCACTTCTTCAGAGCCAGCCCCTGCTTCTCGTTCTTTGTCTTCGCCGAGGCCAATTAAGCCGCGTGCCATATCTCCGCTCTTACGACCTCCTGTTGCACGGCCTGCCTCTCCTCGAGATGATATGGATCCTTTTTCTTCTGCCCTTGATTTGTCTGAACCTCCGCACCCTTCGCCTTTGCCTTTGGGAGTAGTAAACGGGATCCCGGACAAGCAACACGCCCAAGTAACAGAAGAGCAGGAATTTGAACAGAATGATTTTATAGTGTACAACTACGAGAAGATCCTTCAGGCAAAGAGAAAGAAGAAGAAAACTAAACTCTCTGTCGTAGCAAATATTGATGCGGTTACCACCTCTAGTCTGATAGAGAGTATCATAAGCACGCAATTAGCTACGATCAGGCAGAAAAGAGAGGAAGAGGAAGAATATGAAGAGCGCGAAGCAGAAGAAGCGGAACAGAGATTCAGGGCCGGGAGAGATCAATACAGGAAAGAGATGAAACAACCACAGTCTTCAAGAGGACCAGTACATTACGTTGATGAAGGAGAAGATGAAGACGCCGCCCCAATTCGCGCGCAGCCCAAACCAAACGCTAACTCCAACACACCAACTAACAGCAGATATTCGAATAGAGAGAAGCATGCATGCGCCCGTGCCGTAGCCGGTGCTGCAGACGTAAGGAACAACAGAAAGAGGATTGACCAAATCTATCCGCCTCCCAACCATCCTTACCTCTACCAGATGGCTCCTTATGTGATTGATATCGACGACTGCTTTAGTGAAGAGTTTGATGAACTCGACGAGAGCATTTTCGAAGAGACCGAGAACGACGCGTCATCGCCTGCGAAGCATTTCCACGCGGAAGACAGCGCCATGGTCAATTGATTGATGATATAACTTAACTTGGCATGACAACAACAACAACAAGGTACATGAACGCGGCGCCTGCTTTACGTGCAACGTGTGTAGTGGTGGTGTAGTGGTGGTGTAGTGGTGGTGGTGGTGTGGTGGTGTGGTGGTGTGTGGCTCATGAACCCATTTATTTATTTTGTGGTAATAGTAAAAAAATTGTGTAATATTCATTCAAGGGAGAGAGGGAGGGCGTAGAGAGCAGCGAGTAGAGATAGCAGAGTTCTGTTGTTTACCCTTTGGGCTTGCTAACTGACTGGCCTGTGTAGTGAGAGAGATGTGCAGGGCGAAGCCATTTAAGAAGATCAAAGAGGTTGTCTTTGGGGGGGGGGAGAAAGCAACAAGCCTTAACTAAGGCCATGTGATTTATCTGTTGTTTGTGTTGTTTGAAGAACCAACATCTTTATATGCTTGGTGCATGTTGTGCTATTTGTAAGGCTTGTTGCTTCTCCATCTATCCTATCTATATGCTTGTTCATTCACTCCTTGTGAAAAAAACAGAAAGCAACTGATGATGATGAAGAAGAAGCACAGCACAACTGCAACTTGTGTGTAAAGTCATCCACACGGTGAAGTGGATGTTCTTGTACTGGACAGTCTCCATGTTGAAGCCGATCGTGGGGATGGTGGTGGTGTATATGATAAATAAGTTATTGTTTTTATTTAGTTAGTTAGTTTAAAAGGCCACAAATCCAATACATTGATATAATTATTAACCTCAGAGTTGGTAAGGAAGTTACACATGCAGACCTGAATAGCCTTTCTCAGCCTTTTGATACAAAAAATACATGATGATGGCCAGGCATGCACATTGATTGTATTGGAACAAGCATGATGATATAGAGTGGGAGTTAGTTGATATGACTAGTCACTCCCACCACCAACACTAGTGCATGCACTCTAAGCAATCTCCTTGTCTTTTCCTTTGTAGCCGTTCGTTGCAGAGAGACTGCCACTGCTGCTTGTCCTGCTTGTATTCCTCTCTTGGCTCTTCCTATCTGCAGGCACAAAATCCACAGCCTGAGAACTCCTCGACCTGGGAGAAGGAAACACCTGTGGTTAAAAAATATATATAGGAGAGATAGGAGAAGGGGGAATCCTTTACTTGGTGTCCCATTTTGAGGCTGTCACAGAGAAGAGGTCTGATGAGGTTTGGCTTCTCTGGCTGCGGAGTCCGGCTTTGATGGGCTTGGTTGTGAGTTTTTCGGTCGCTGCCATCTGAAAGATCTTCTTTATCCTTTCCACGATCTGTGTCATCGTAGGCCTTGTATTGTGGTCATGTGCCCAACAGTCTAAAAGCGAAAAAAGAGCAAGTGTGAGCAAAAACGGACTGCTTTGGTAATGGTGTTGTAAAACAGTTTATACCTTGCATGAGGCTTACATATTCTTCGGGGCATTCTTCAGGAATCTCAGGTCGTCCTTGAGCAAGAACATAACGTGGCACATCTGACAATGGTCCCCGTCCTTGGGTTAGTATTGTCTTTCTTTACAATTGCAAAGGTCATGATAAATGGTCTAGAACTTACCCCATGCACGCTTTAAGTGGCTGTAAGGCTCTTCCCTGGTCCACAACTCCCACAACATTATTCCAAAGCTGAATATATCTGCTTTTGCAGAATACTTCTTCTTTACACGCTTTTCTGGGAAGACTTCAGGTGCCATAAAGAGCTGCCATACCGATGAAAAGGTGATTAGATACTAAGAGCAGTGATCAAGGTGAGAGGAACGTACTGGAGTACCCAAGGCGTTGGTGTGCTGATAATCTTCCATGACGTTGAGCACGCTCTTTGAAGTACCAAAATCATTTATCTTTACAGTCACAGGAGACTTGGAAGAAAGGGAAATCACCTGCAAGATTATAAGCATGGGGGAGATGGAAAGGGCTATAATAGTAATAACGCACCATGAAATTGTCAGGTTTAATATCCCTGTGGATTACTCCGTTGTTGTGCAAAAATTCAATTGCAAGGGCCATATCTTGAGCAACTCTCAAGATGTGGCCAACATTAAGTTCATGATCAGAGAACAAGAGGCGCCTTCAATATGAGAAAGAATCACTTCAACAATTAATCCATAATTGGTGCATCATATTGATATTTACCCTACTGAGCCGTTCTTGCAGTATTCTATCACCAAACATATGTTGCCTACAACATGACAAGCTCCCACAAAGTTGAGAACATAAGCACTCCGAAGCTCTGTCATCAATTTGACTTCCCTATATGCCAAGAAATTAGTTATCGAGAAGGCAGGTATATGATGAGAGGGAGCCTACTTTTCAAATTCCTGGAGAGCGTGGACATCGTTTTGTTTATTAATTACTTTGACTGCCACTGCACTTCCTCTGTATTTTCCTTTATATACAGTAGAGAAACCCCCATGACCTGTTGTGAAATATCAGATAGAAGTTAGTGGTATGGCTAGGAGGAGGGATGTGAGAAAGAGAGCAGAGACCAATTGGTGGCATCAGTGTCTCTATGTCATCAGGGTCAAGATACGTGCTAATCTCTCCTACGAGGCCGAACTCCTGATAGTAAGTGCCCTGACCTTAAAACAAATATAACAAATTAAACAACCAGATTTTCCTTTCTACCGTATATTGTAGAAAAACTTACCCTCAATCTCGAGTTTTATCTTTTTGTTTACATTAGTGGTCATCAACAAATAGAACTCAATTGTTATATCTTCTGATTGACCAGACTTGATTGTGCCTACCGATGTTATTTAATTTTAACTATGAAAAGGGCCTTGAAGAAAAGTATCAATAAACCTACCTGAACCTGGAAAAAGCTTAACCTCAAAGCAGTCTTTGTCATCAGGAATCCAGAAGGTAAAGTTTATGCTCTTGTTTCCATTGTTCTGCAGCTGAAAGTTGTGTCGTATGGTCTCCTTAACAGGGCATTTGCTCTTAGGTGGCAGTTTAAAAGTTATCTATTGAATGGAGATGGTTAGTCTTACAAAACAAAACTGAAGGCAAGAAGGTTGAATAAAAACAACCAAAGTTGGCTCGACAACAACATTTGTTTCGTTCATGAGGTCTTTGAAATCCTTGAATTGCTTCTTCTTCTCTTGCCTGTAGAATGTATTCCAATCAAAATTAACCATAGTTTAGAAGCAGGAACTGACAAAGACGTAAAAGAGAAATAGGTAAAGGGATTACTCTTCATCTCCTCCATTCAGCTCATTTTCATCCCAGATTTCTGCCTGTATAAGAGGAGCCGCCTCGAGAAGGTGCAATCCCTTGCGCCTGAATGAGAAGTGAGAATCCATCTTTACGATTACTTTGTGTGCCTGAGGGCACAAGGACAAACCTGAAGTAGAGCGCTGCTCCTAACAGTATGAGAAGGCATATAACACCAAAAGCAAAGACACCCGCCACAGTTCCAAGCGCTATCGCCACAGTATCATTGCTATCACTCTACTTGAACACATAAAAGGCAAATCTAGGTTACATCATATCTTTTCTATTGACTAACCAATTTACTGCAAAATAGATATGTGGATGGACGGACTTACAGGGACATAAAATATAGCAGAAGGTGAAGGGCTAGGGAAAAAAGGACATTTTCCCGTCCGCATGACATAGGGTTGGCCATCCACATCCTCATATATAAGTTCCAAAGTGCCATTAACCTGTACTGCAAGCTATTTGTGTTCTTAGTGATATTTAAATAAAAATGAAGAAGAAAGAGGATATGGTTACAGTGGCTGATTCTGCAATAATCATCCATCCTATGCCTGCTGCTTCCAAGTAGTCAAAGACGCTATAGTTGGCTACAATTACATTTCCAAAAGTACCGTCCCATTTCATCTCTACGACTCCAGCCGTGTGCTTCTCATTTAGACGTCCTTGTGCTGTACGGAAGAGAATTACAATACACAAACAGAATACACAAAGCACAGTTAAAATGTGATATGTTATAATCCTCCCTTCTAAGTTCTGAGCTTACACAAATAGAATACGTCTCGGCGGTCTTCAGGTTGATATATCCCTGCATAGCGCCTGGGCCCAATGGACTCGTAGTCACGGTATAACATACTCAAGCTATCGTTTCTGTCCAAATTTTTCACATAGATTGCATTTGCTTGAGTGGGAATTATCAGAATGCTTTCGTTCAATTCGTTCTGTTTGACATAATAACAATTGTTCAGCAGCAGCGTTGGCATGCCAACGAGAGATAGGGGATAGAGAAGAACGAAACACATAGACCAAACACTGTTCTTACGTGGGCGATTCCCAAGCCCCAGCTGGGACCATTTATGATGTTCTCTGTTGCAGGGTAAGAAGTCCAGTATAAAGCAGGAAGGCCTGTAATATTGCAAAAAAATAATACAAACGGATTGTCAGACTGAGAAGTGCATATCACATACCATAATCTTACTGTGCACCTGGGCTAGAGAGATCCATCTGAACGATGAGGACAAACGGGTAATCATCAGTTGCAAAGAAGGCCCTTTCACTTCGGATGTGAATGGCCATTGCTTCTAGATAAAATCCTTCTTCAAAGCTGATGAATATCCCCAGAAACTCAAAATCGTTGCTTATATTGAACATCCTAACAATGCTAGCAGAAGCAGAGGCCAAATAGAGTACATCTCCAATAATCCCCAAGGCTAGAGAGGGATAGAAATGATACGAAGAGAGAGAGCAGAGGAAGTTGGACAACTGCAAAGGAGGACAAGAAGGGAATTGTAAATGGAAGCAAGAGGGCTTTTTCAAAACCTGACTGTTCTGGGTTTTCAAGGATGTCTCTCACATAAAGGTTCTGATTTAAATCCATTATCTTGAGGGCCCTTGTTGTGTCTGAGAAATAGATACATTCTGAGGTTGTCTGAGCCTTGACCCAGCAAAAGAACAAAAGTGCCAGTGATGTGTACAGCAGAGGCCTCCACAGTATCCCTCCATACATGTTCCCTACATGTGTTGGGTGAAGGATAAGTAAAGAGAAACTGTTCTTTGTAGAAGCCCCCCTCCAAAGCAAAACAGAAAAAGGAAATAAAAGAAAGGAGGGGCTGTTCATTCTGAAAGAAGAAGAAAAGGGGAAGGGAACAAGGGGGCGAGCGTTGAGTGTAACACCAACCTGACACACCAAATCTCACAACAACTGTCCCAGCTTGGCCTTCTTCTCAGTCGGAGGAAGGCCCACAAGTGGCTCTTTGGAGAGTTGGTCCGGCCCTCCACAGAAGGAAAAAAAAATATATAATATCACACACTCAACTCCAGAGGTACACAGAATGTTCCCTTAAACTCTTTGTTTTGGGTTGTTGTTTGATTTTAAAAAAAAGAAAAGAAAAGAAACTCAACAAACAACCACAAAAGAGGCAAGAGCGCACGCGTTGGTCTCACCACGGTAGAGCAGAAAATAGCAAAAAGGGCAAAACCAGTTTTGATTGCTTCTTTGCAAATTAGCGTTGAACACACATCCTCCGGTCCAGCCAATCGGATCGCGCCAGATCAGCAATCTGATCTAAATCTGACTATCAATTAATATTTATATTTTAATGCACGCCCAGTAATCTACCTTCGTTTTTGTCGACGTGCGTCCGTAAACCTTTAATATATAAAAAGGCATTGGATATTGGGAGATTTAAGGGAGTTCCCCGACACATCAACACGTGCTCATTTCTTTGCCTTTACAGATCCATCTTTATTGTTCCGTATCTTTCCACAAGGCAGGCGACAAGCGTAGAGATTCCGCATTGCATTCGCTGTAGCGTTGGCAACGAGCCAGGAGTGACTGTGGACGATTTTACGTCTCGATTGAGACATGTAATATAGCTCTGACTGTTTGATTTTTGAGTCGTCATGTTGAAATGTCGACCAATAAAAAATCAAAAAAAAGTGTTCGTTGATGGCGCATGTCTATTTGTTATAATTAAATGTGACAGATTTATTGTGTGCATCTGATGATAACATCACTTGTTTGAAGGCCTCCTAAACTAGTCCCTTTGCTTTCTTCTTCTTCTTTTGGTGAAGCCCAAGGGGGAAGAAAAAAATAGATTCGCTGCAGCAGCGGTGTGTGTGATAAGCCTTTTCAGAGAGAGAAGGAGGAATTGAATAATATAATACAACAACTATTTCCAACCCCCAAGAGGCCATCTTCATTCTGAAACTGGTTGAACAAGAAGAAGAAGAAGAAGAAATGGAAAAAGAAATCGCCACATCTGCCACAGCTGCTGAAAGTGAAGTTGTCTCTGTGGGCAGCACATCTAGCGTGAGGGAGAGGAAGAAGACGAAGTCCAAACAAAAGAAGGCGCCCAGGAAGGCCTATAGTACCATTTCTGGCGCCTCAAAGGACGAACTGAACAAGCATGCTGCATCCCTCGCCAGGAAGGCTTCTGCTGATTCCAGGCTGCAGAGGGAAGACACATGGCGGGTTCTCGTCGAGAGCTCTGAAACTGAAGTAGATGGCAAGGTATCATCAACATTAGCACAACCTGTTGAGGATGAGTCCAAAGCCAGAGCCAGAGCCAAGACCTCTGGCAAAGCAAAGAAAGAGAAGAAGGTCAAGACATCATCAAAGAAATCCGAAAAAGCAGTTGACAAGAAGGAAGATATTCAAAAAGAGGCAATAGACAATGATAAAGAGAGTAAACTCAAGAAGAAGAAGAAAAAGAAAGAGAAGAAGGAGAAGAAGGAGAAAGGCAAGAAACCCAAATCCAAGGCAAAGGAGGACGGGGGGGCCAAGAAGCATGATGTTGATGCAGAGAGCGGTGAGCTTGGGGTAAGGTTCTCTCAAGTGAATGGAAAGGGACCATCTGCAGAGGAGAAAAAGAAAAGGGGTGAGCCACGCATGTTGGTTGCCGCCCCCGGCGGAAGCGATGGTCTTGCCGAATTGTTGTCATTGGCTCAAAAATTACAACAAGATGTCAAGAACAAGGTTAATGACGACCAAGAGGCAGCTTTCGATGAATATTGCCAAACGCTTGCCAAACTGGTGGATGTAGTATCATATCATTTGGATACTTACCGTATATGTGTGGAGGAAGCCCTCATTTCGGTGAATGAGAAAAGAACCAAGCGCAATGGGGCTAACATTACCCTCTTGCAGAAGGAAATCAAGAAACTTGATGCCTACTTCCATACGCCTCACCATAAGTCTTCCACAGTTTTCAAGAGGATGAGTTTGAAGGTGACAAATGCGCTCTCCATTACTTCAGGTAATAAAATTCGCCCCATCAATAATGATTCAATTCAATGTCACATCGTAGAGACATCAATCTTACGGTGTAATTTAATGATGTTCAGACAAGGCAGAAGCCAAAGAGAGTTCGTCTGGCGCGCCGGCACCCCCACCACCGCCCGTGGTTGGTGAGTGATTGCTAGATTGCTTTCAATTCCATTAACCCCTCCCCAAAGAGCATGTTGGACGTTTCCATCAAAGCAATTGTTATGCTTACAATTCCTCTCTTCTTCTTTTTCCCTTCTTGTTGTTTCCAGTTGCCCCTCCGCCGCCACCCGCTCCTGCCCCTCCACCTCCTGTTCCTGCTCCTCCCCCTCCTCCCGGTGAGTCCCTTTCTCTTCTTCTCTCTTGTGTTGATAGAATTCTAGTTTCCTTTACTTCTCTTCTCCTGCTTGGGCGTTTAAACAACATACGACTAACGTTAACATGGTGATCTACAGTAGCGGGAGGAGGTGGAATTCCACCGCCAGCGCCCTTGCTCCGTAACAGAGCCACCACGGCGGCGCCAGCGGTGTCCTCCAACAAATCAGGTGATCTGCTTGCAGGGTTGGCGCATGTCAAGTTGAAGAAAAGAGATGACTCTCCTGATCCTGCTGAGTGCATTGCTGAGAATAACGGCTCGGCAGCCAAGACAGCGAACAGTGCGGGGAATATCATGGCAGAAATCCAATCAGGTAGGTTCCATGGGACAACATTTGTAAAAAGTGCATTCTTGGTGAACAGCTTTAACGAGATCTCATTGTCATTCTCTTCCTCTCCTTCTTCAGGAATAAGACTTAAGCAAACAAAGAAGCCTGAGGCAGAAATCAGCAGCGCAGCAAGGGAATACCAAAAGCCTTTGTTTGCATCAGTTAAACTAAGACCCCGTTCTGAAACTGAAAGAATTATGCCCAGGCCCAAGAGTGTCGGTGCTCACAGCAAGGATGCTGAACTTGGTAAAAAAAATAAGCTTCATGATTCCACCATTAGTTCTTTATTGCTCTGCTCTGATAAAACACATCCCTGTTCAGGAGTGCATGCGCTGAAGAAGACAGGCGAAGAGGCGAAGGGGCCAAAAGCGGATAAAGAACGCGATGCGACGAACGAAAACGAAAACGAAAACAACAGCGACAACAACAACAACAGTCACAGCAGCAGCAGCAGCAACGGCAGCATCTCAGACAGTCTCGAGCAAGAGAGCAGCGAAGAGAAGGAGAGAGAAGAAAGGGAGAGGCAGGAGAAGCTTAAGGAAAGCATGGAGAGAGTGCGAAGAAAGAAATTGGAATCAGAGAAGCAAAGGCTCCTCAAAGAGCTCGAGAAGATCAACGGCGAGCTCGTCGCCTAACCTCTCCGCTTCCCTTCCTTTCCCTCACATCATCATCATCATCCATGCAGAGCATCTATTTATTTATTTATTCTAATTCTAATTCTATTCATCTCTTGCTTTTGCTTTTGCCTTTGCTGTGTTATATTATTTAAACACAACAAACGAACGCTACAATTTTTGTTTTGTAAGAGAGAGAATCAAACAATGGTTGATAAACTACTACTACTACTACAACAGCGACACAGCACCCAACATCAATATTGAAACATTGTATCAATCGTTTGTTTGTTTTTTGAACCAAACAAGATTTTGTTTTAAAACACAAAATGATAACAAGAAACAAACGAAGGGACAGCAGCAAGGTGCTTGTGTCCTTGTTGTTTGAACACTTCCCCCCCCCAAATCATGTTCTGTGCAAATTTGTCTGCCAAAGAGATGGAGAGCTCTCGATCAGCTTCCTCCTGTTAGCTGGCCCCTTGTTAGCAATTTGCTGCTCGTGGAGGTGGCCA
>CDFI01101827.1:0-11049 GCA_000826405.1 Acanthamoeba divionensis | reverse complement strand
GAATTTTTGGTGTTCCTCATGAAGAAGAATCCATTACAACCTGGTGTGGGAGAGCAGAGCAGAGCATGAAGAATGATGACGAATTGTAAGAGAAACAATTAGAAATGGACTTCCAAATGAATTTTCTTACCTTCTGGCATTCTGTGCTCCGCAAGTATACTATCACTGCCTAAGTCAATCACTTTGAGCTGTTGATCCAGCTGATAGACAATATCAGGCAATCTTTTCACTTCCCTGTTTAGTTTAACAAACAAATGAGTGTTTAAGAAGAAAACTGTCCAGATCTTAATGCACGGATCAACATTTGAAAGGGAAGACCACTTACTGGAAGAGGAGATTGAATGGAGAGTTGGGTTGAACCACATATTTTGCATCTGCAAAGTGCCTGAACTCCTTGAACACAAAGATATCAGCATCTATGAACCTGTGACCAAGGAGAAACATACATACAGAGCATAAGAGCTCCACCTTGCCTTGATAAAATGGTGGTCAGATCCGGATGTATTCATATGGTGGTATTAGGTGTGTGTTCATTTCAGTAGAAATGAAGTAATACCAGAAATTCAGATGAAGGTCGCGAAGGATCCAGTTCCAAATGTGAATACGCTCTCTCATCTGCTTGTTGTAAGTGCCTTCATAGATGTATTCCAGTTTCTCAGTGTGGAAGCCAGTGTCGTTGTAGAGCACAAATGGTTCCTCAAGCACATCAACAAGATATGCAAAGACCTGTGTTGTGTTAAGAATACACATACATATACATATTAAGAGGAGCAGAACTGTACCCATTTGAAAAAACGCGACAATAATAATAACAACAGAAGAATCTGAGAGAGAAGAATTGAAATGGTGGTGTTCAAGGGAAAGGAAAAAAATGATAGCTGAGCTGAGCTGACCTTGAGGTCATAGGCGAAGTAAAGGACAGGCTTCACATGAAGGGCCTGCAGTGAACAGCGAAGGTTGAACATGAGCCGCGCCATGCCTGAGTTGATGGGCACAATGACCACTGTTTCGTTGACCGCTGCCTCTTGCAGGCCCTCACCGAGGGTTCTAAGGCGCTCCTCGAATGGGATGGCCATCAATCTCTCTGACCTTTTCGATTCAGTGCTCTGTGCAGCTGTTATGTTCTCAGTGATGAGCAAGATTTGCTCGGGGTAAAAGTGCATTGCAAACATGACTATGAAAACAGCCATGACCAAGAAGAAGATGCCTCTCTTGAAAAGCAAGCGTCTGCGAGCATGATGCATGCTTGGTGATAGTGCAGCTGTGTTTCTTTGGAAGATGGCCCACCTTTGGGAAACAAGCAGGTTGAGACCTCCTTGCGTGGGTTGTTCGCCATCTAAAAACAAATTTAATTTAATTTAATAAATAAATCCGATTTGTTAATTTTATAACCAATAAAAAATCAAATTTCCAGGAAAACAGGGCAGCCAATAGATTTGATTTCTGATTCTTGGCTTCTTCTTGCTCATGGCAACACCTGATGATGGTTTGGGTCTATTTATTTTTATTTTGGATTGAATTATATATATAACCCTTGGAATGAATGGACATGTGCCAATGCTGCTCAAGGAGGCCATTTGAAGGAGGTGCTGCAATAAGCCAAGGTTGTCTCTGGATTATTTAAGCTGTGTAGGGGTGTTCATGAACCTCTGAGGCCATATAAAGATGATTCAAAAGTGATGTCATTGGCAAGAAGCTAAGGCTGTCCTTACACCATATATCTATGAAATGAGGCTGCTTGTTGTGCAGGCTACACATTCACTTTAGTTTAAACAAAGAAACAAATTATCAGCATGCTCTCCTTGCCTTTCTTTTTTTCTTTTATTATTAATTTTATTCATTTACACTTCTTTGTTTGTGGAATACACAAGAGAGAGAGAGAGCAAGAGAGAAAGAAAACAAAACAAATTCTTAAGAGGATCTCTTTCTGTGGATGGTGTCCAGATCTTCCCAAGAGGGCTCTTTCCATTCAGTCTGCAAATGAGCTAATCCATGGAACTTGAGCTTTTCCTATGTGGCATTAACAGAGAGATAATGTAAGATCTCAAGCAATTATATGCCTGTCACATGGAAATCTCTTTGTTTCACATTAGCCCAGCTGAGTTGAGTGATAATTCGAGATGATGGATGGAGCTATATAAACATTTGGGGGGGGGCATTCATTGAAAATTCTTACGCGGGTGCACTCCTGATAGCGTGCCCAGGGTTCCTTGCATTCATCTTCTTTCACCTCGCCCTTGACAAACCTGGCCAGCCAACCATGGAAGCATTTGTCATGTTCTTCCTTGAGCTCTTGGCATGCCTCGGGTTTGGAGAAGTCTATGTGAGCAAATTTGTTTAATGACTCTGGTGATGTCGTTGTCTGCTGCTGCTCATCGGCGCTCATTAGCAAAAATGCTGTTGCTTGCCGCTTCCTGTATTTTCTCAAACCGATGAAGTTCTTTTGATGATGCAAATAGCAAAGGGGCCTATTGTTATATATTTTACAATTCCTGGAAAACAGAATAATATAATTAATATATAATTGGTGAGGACAAAACGTACCGGTAGGGGACAGCAACAAGGCGCACATTGTTTTTGTTGTACGTATTTCTTGGATCAGGTGCTGCACCATGAATAGGCTCAGAGTGCTCACCAACACCGTGATGAAGATAAGAGTCAAAGGGCAGCCACAGAACGCTTGTCTACTTTTGGTTTACTTTTTATGAGCTCGAAATAAATCAGTTTGCTATCAGACTTGGGCCCAAGTCTATTGACGAGTGAAACAGACAACAGATATCAACTGGGCAAGGCTGCTGGCAAAGGATATGCAAAAATGGAGAGCAGGCTCAAAACAACCTAAAAGCAATTGTTATCAAACAACAAGATAACAAAAGAGGCAAAAAGGAAATAAGAAGAATTTTTCCTTTTTTTGATTTTGTGTAAAGAATTGCTGACAATACAACAATTGTTCAACAGATTATTGCAATCCTTTATATCTTATATGGTGTGTCAGCTCTCTTTCTTTTTGTCCTTCCTAGAGAGGCATGCCTTGAGCCTTCTTGTCGCATGGCGCTTCTGTGTGGGCTTGTGCGTCTGATAGTAAGCAGAGAATAGAAAGCTCTGCAGCTGCTTGCTCACATGAACGCTCTTGATGTTCTCTGGCGAAAGATAAAAGTCTGAAGTGAGGAAGGTCTGCTGGCCTGGTTCCAGGTGTGCGTTGGCCTTGTAGATGTACTTGAGGAGCTTGCTGCAGCGAGATTCCATGGTGTTGAGTCTTCTCTGCTCTGCGTACCAGATTCCCATCTCCTTGCCACTCATCCTGGAGAGTGTGTCTCTGAACAAGATATCTATCCTTGCACAGAGCTCTTGTAATTGGGAATAGACATACTATTTTCACGGGGAAAGATGAGAGGATGATTTCATGCGTTGAGATCACAAGAAGGCATATGCAGTGTGTGATGTGTGGAGTAGATTGTGGATAATGTGGAGTGCAGTGTAGATTGGTGTGGGTGTGGGATATGTGTATGTTTGGTGTGTGGGGGTGTAGTGTAGTGTAGTGTAGTTTGTTTGATCTTACCTTATACCAGTGCGCCCATTGTGGATAGTGTGCACAGAACCTATCGGCCTCATGGAACGTTACACGCACAAGAAACAAAAAGTACTCTTCCTTTTTGTGTCTGTCAAAAAGAAGATAAACCATAGTCTCTTAGCCATATAACATAAAAAGGAGATTGAGCAAAAAGAAGGAGAGGTGTTTCCTTCACCTGCTGGTATAAGGCCCCAAGCTGCTAAGAACAGTGTGTTGTGGCGAATGTACCACAACTCTATTAAAGTTCTTATCACAGATAACTACGCCTTGATAATCTAAAACATTCAGTCCCCAGCATTGTTCTCTCACCTTCTTCAAGATCTCTGTATTATTTCCTGTGTTCTTTGCTGTTGCTCCCTCTTTCTTTCTTCCTCCTTCTGTTTTCTTAATAATACTGTAGAATTCCTTCATTTCTGGTGCAGATGACCATTGATTCCTGGTTGCAAAATCAGCTGGGCTCATCTCTTGAAGAGTATATTTATCTCTTACTCCAACCAAAACAATATCTTCTTCTGAAATTTCTGGGGGATCTTCCTGAAGGGTGTGAACCCCTCTAGTCACTATCCTAAACGTATAGCACTTGCTCTGGTCTTGTGGAAGAGCATACTTGCAGTGATTCCAGACCCTCCAAAACAGCTTTTCTACAAACGAATTCCAATCACTGTCAGACATGTCCCTTTGTTCTTGTGTCCTTATTGTTCTTCTGAGAACCTTTTTTGCACACCTAGCGATGAAACTATGGGAAGTTGTTGAGATCAGCCACTCATTTGCTTTTTCATAGTAATACAATGTTACTGAGATCCCACAGTTGATTCCATAAATTGTGGCAGAGGCGAAGTCAATCTGTGGCAAGAACCTCTCTTCATCTTCAGCGAAGTGAAATAGCCTTGGAAAGCCAAAACAGGCAACTTCCCAATTGCTTTGCTCATCCAAAACAAGACCACAGCACTCTCTTACAACTTCACATTTCTTCAGAAATATAAATTTTAGTACCCTAGTCAAGTGCAGTTAATGTAGTTAAGGGAGAAACAACTTACAGGAGGAGATGAGAAGGGATGTTGGTTGAACTGTACAAGGTTGGGATAGCGCTGATGACGGGATGCACGGATAGATAGCTCCTGTCTCATGAAATCTATACAAGCACCCCTATTGTGCAATGAATTGTTATCATCATGTCATCCCATGCACATGCAAAGAAGGTTTCTCACCCCTCACGAATAGATCCTTCAAGAGATAGTCTTATATATTGCACTGTCAGAAGACCCCTACTCTTATCACCATTACGAGGTTCAGAAACATCTTCTCTATCTTCATGTTGGTTTCTAATGGTAATTGTCCTCATTTTGTTCTTGTACACATCAGTGAGCTGCTTTATCTCATCATTAAGAGGTTGATAAATCACGTGGAACCAGTCTTCAAAGTTCTGCCAATTCCATTGTGCACACTCCTCACTTGTGATGAATTGCAAATACTCATTCACCTTGTCATTGACAGAAAAATCAATGGCTTTACCATAATTCTTCAGAACGCTCACCAACAGAACTAAGCCCCTAAGACAATGAACCAAACATTTACGCATACGTCTGTTTCAAAACAATAGAAGAAAGGGGGTAAGTCAGTAAGTAACAATGTAAGCTGAGCAAGATTATGTAAGTATAGCTTTAAACTTACATGGTACCCTTTTCTTTTCTCCACATTTTATGTGCAAGGCCAACCTGAGATAGTGTGTAAGCATTGATTGAATGCTTGAGCCTCATCATATCATATGTCCATGAAAAGTACTTTCATTAAAACACAACACAACAATCCATTTAGCAATATTGAATGACAGCATAATGAACAGAAAACAAGATGCTGAATGTTCTATTTGTACCTGAGGTGATATCTTTAAAGTGAACTCAGCAGGCAGAAACTGTTGACAGATGACTACTTGCAAGTCTTGATAGTCGAGCATCTCCTAAGCCAAGGGAATTACTCTCGTAAGGTCCAGGCACATGGGCAAGTAAAAAGCTTGTCTGATGAGAAGCATAGTAAAATACCTGCCAATGTGAAGCTTCATAGATGGTCATATCAATGTTGCCACAACAATAGAGAGCCTCCCACCGCTCTTCTTCAGGCCTGGTCAGTTTATATGTATATAAAGCCATGCAAAAACTGGTGTTATCTTCATGGCACACCCTTCTCTGCTCTGCTCTCTTTCAGCGAAGAGAAAGCCATAAGCCTTGGCACAGTGACCAGGCTCTTTTTTTTGGGGGGGGGGATTGCATACCTTACAGGAACTTGTGTATGTTCTGCTGTAGTTGTTTTAGTGTCTGCAGCAAGAGGCCCCACATAACCATCAACTACAACGTAAAAGTCCCAATCTGGATGAGAAACAGATGGAGTATTATTATAACGACAATGAAATAGCAATGATGACCAGGGCCTCCATGCCCAAAACGCATGTCACCTGAGCTTGGCGTTGCAGAGCCAAGTGCTCTTGATCCATACACAAAAATTCCCTTGACCAGGTGTTTTGGCACTCCTAACAAGGATTCTATGGTTTCTGTGTTTATTTCAGAGGGTTCAAAATGCCTTTCCATAAGTGCACCAAGTCTTCTTCTTTTGTTGACAACAACACAACACACAAAAGAAGCAGTAAGGGCCTCCTTGCAAAGTTGCTTTTAATATTAATTTAAGTTGTGGCCTTATTTAGTTAAATTATTTTAGTGTTTGGAAAAATCCCAGAATTACTTATTTTAACTGAATTCACACCTTAAATCTAAAAAAGTTCTTTTTTTTTAAGCCACTTAACATTTTTAAAAGTTAAAACATGCTCCCCTTCTAGAATCAACACATCTAAATAATGGAAGTTCGATGTCAGCTTGCTGGTAATATCTGTTAAAATAATATAAATAATTTAATTTATTGTTCTTTCTATGAACACTCCGTCACTTGCGTCTGCCCTTTCTTACTGACTCTACAACCTCCACCCTTTTGGAAGGGACATCAAGGGAGTGGCACAAATGCAAACCAGATTTGTAATTGTCCCATGCCTCCTTCACCATGAGAGGGTTATATATGTGCACTGAAATGGGATTCTCTCCAGACAAATCACAGTTAGTGCCAAAGCCATCAACATGGTGCATCTGTACAGGAGTATGAGCCAACCAGATGCCTAACTGGGTGTCCTCGTTTGCATAGCGCTGAACAGGGACAATGATTTTTAATTAAAGATTAAGGATCCAATAGGTAAATTATAAACCATTACCTTCAACCAAGCCATGTTCATAGCAAGGAATGAAACAACATCTCCTGTGAGGATGTAGATGGGGCCTCTGGGAAATGGTGGATAAGTGTCATACTGTTCACACCCACACGTGATATATAGAAAGGTCTCAGATTTCAGAGGAATTCTGATGATTTAAGGACTGAGGGATGGAAATTACTTGAAAGTCTGACTCTGCCCATTTGGCCCATTTTTTAGATGTGTTCCTGTGAACTGGGAAGCCTGCATAGATATTCCCAATCACTGCCTGTTTCTGTGGAATCACTGCCAGCATTTCAAATAGGGAGTCTATCCTGACTGCCACATCCTCATCACATTTGACCAGGAACTCTGTGGGCATGTTCTCATGCACGTACTCAAGCATGAATCTTGTCTTGACAAACAAAATCAGCTTCAAAAGGAGACACATGGAAAGGAACTGGAAGTTACTCACCTTGTCTGGTAGCTTCTTGTAGTGATCCAGAAAGGGGGCAATGACTATGTCCCCCATTTCTTCTGCCTCCTGCCATAGAGAGTCATCCTCTGAATGGGCCACCAGGAAGAAGTACCTAGCTCCTGGCATGGCCGACTGGGCATCACTGAACAGTGTCAGCCACGTTTTTCGCCAAACATCCCTGACGTCCCTCCTTTTCAAACACAAAACATATGAGAAGGATTCACAAATGCAACTGGAGGGGGGGATGGACCTGGAGCTCTGGGAGTTGATGGCCATCACCATGCGGTATCTGCAGTTGGGGGAGCATCCATATGTGGGTGATACACCTTTGTGTAGTAGTGCTTCTGCACACTGTTCGCATGCTCTTGCTGATTCTTTAACTTCGTAGGACAGCTTAATGGTCCATATGAGTGTGGTTGAACAAAAGATGACGAGGAGTAGCAGTTCCCTGGAGAGCCTCATAGTCATGA
Organism: Acanthamoeba divionensis; assembly: GCA_000826405.1. NCBI lineage: Eukaryota > Discosea > Longamoebia > Acanthamoebidae > Acanthamoeba > Acanthamoeba divionensis. The sequence goes on along the minus strand of CDFI01101827.1, from coordinate 3,304 downwards.
GAGCCCCTTGGGTACTTTGTGTTGGAGCCGAGAGCACAAAACATCGTGGACCCACCCATGTCTATATCTGAGGACATCTTCTCAACTCATTATTTGAAAAGAAAACACACTCCTATTCCTTTAAGGAGCATGTATTGTAACAGTTTCTTCGGAGATCTCCATTGTTGTTGTGGTCTCTTCTCCTTTTTTTAACTCCCAACTGAGCTTGTTTCTATGTGGTCAAGGTGTTTAAGGTAACTTACTCCCATTTCCATAAGAACAGTGTTAACAAGAAAAGGGAAAACCTTCAAGATGGATCTCCTGAGGCCTTAGTATGATCATTAGGTTTCTTTTGAAAACACAGCAACTGACGACAGTCTGGAGGAATGATTGGAATGTAGTTCTGTGGAATGGCATTCCATCGTTGCTGTTCGTCAGTCAGGCAGATTGACAGAAGTTGTCAAAATGATGATGATGAGTTGCCAAGATGATGGATCCACCATTGTCACTCGTCTTTCAGAAAGATTGAATGAGAGCATATAAATAACAATTCATTCATTCCCATATGGAACATAAAACATACAACAATCAAAACAACAACTACAACAAGAGTAAGAACAATGTTTAGGAAAACAGTTTTTACTAAAGTTCAGAACAGCACCCAAGTGTCTGGAAAGAGAGTCTCTGCCTTTGTGTTGGGCTCACGTGCTAATGGCTCCAACCACAATGGAGAAATGAAGAAGGGAGGAAAGGGTGCCCTGCTTTCCAGCTGTTGTGAATCTGAAGAGAGGGGCAACAAGAGGAAACGTCTTGGCAAGAGGTCTTGGCATAAACCAACTGATGTATTCAACAGGGGCTCCTACTGTGGCTTTAGGAAGCACAACCTGCCATATGGAAATGATGTTTTGGAGAGGAAGGGTGACTTCAAACGTCTGAGTCAGTTGAGAAGCCACCACTCCAAGGGAGTCCCTCTGATCTCCAGTGTGGACAAGCCTATGAGCATGTTGTGGAAGAGAGGATCCAACCAAGAAGGAGCCAAAACGATCAAGTTTGGCATCAAAGAGAGACATTGGAATGTCTCTGCACTTGTGTGCAGATGTGAGAAGGACCTGCTGCTGTGCATGGGAGAGACCCATTACACCTGGGATATCATATGAAACGTCTCTAAAGTTTGTTTATGAAGGAAGTTGTTAGTAATCCCAATCTCAAAAACGTATTATGTACAGAAATGTTTTTCCATTCATCCAATATATCATAAACAGTTGTTGCTCATCCATTAGCTATGCACCAACGACCTCTGCAATCACATCACCATAGGTTAATACTGACACTGGGTGGTTACTGGAGTCCACAACGAACAAACGGTGTATATTGTTTGCCAGCATCGTCTCCAAAGCCTCTTGGATTGAGATGGACGGCTTGCAGACTATGGGACCTCTTCTTAACTTCTAAAGATATAGTTAATGAAATGAAGAGAATTTAGCAAGCAACAATATCAATGTATTTGAGATTTGAGACCTATATAGGTACCATTTCTTTATGGTGGCTCTGAGCACGACTGTTCTGTAAAAATTCTTCAATGTTGTAATTGAGCACTGAAAGATGTCTAAACCGCAGAGGTTGTCCACAGGCCTCCCACTCTGACCATACCTTTCACAAGTCCACAAAATGGTGGTCCTTAAGATAAAGAAGTAATAGTTATGTCAACACTGCTTACTTACCATGAGATCACTGGCACTTACAGCATCAACGATAGTTCCATTTTTGTTGACCACAGCAAGACCACTGACCCTCTTGTGCACCAAATCAAATAACAACTTGTGTAAGAAGGTGTTGAAAGGATAGAAGGAGGACTGGCCATACCTTGTTCTGCATTTCTTTCAGAGCCTCTAGCCCCGTTGTGGATTCTAATTCTACAGAATAGACTTGCTTAGGCAAGTTCAAATCTTTTACCTTCCTTCTCACATTGTCAAATATCAGCCCATGTTCTTCTGTGACATATTCTATGAGGCCAGTCTGTGTGATGACTCCTTGTAACAGATAGTAGTGAGCAATTGTTAATCATCTTTAGTTGGAAAGAGAAAATACCTGAGAGTTGACCCTTATCATTGATTACTGCCACTCTGTGGTGATCTTTTAGCAGTTCAGCAACTTTTAGCAAGTTATCATCCTCTTTGACTGAAATAAAGGGGTCCCTGTGGGAAAAATCTATAGATTGTGAATAGTCAAACATGGATGGCTATCAGTGATCAACCAATTGAGAGGTACCTGCTATTGCTTTGACTGACAGACTTTCCAATATCAAATGCTCAGCGAATGGGTCCTGGTCATCTTCTTCATATTCCCTTTGCAATCTTCTTTGGTTTTTACCTTGTAGCTCCTTGCTATCACCTTGTTCTTTCTCTTTCACAGTTGCAGAGGACTTCCTTTTTCTACCTTTGAGTTTAAAGCAAATGTTTGATGAAGGGGACAATGAGCTATTCAAAGAAAGAGAGAAACAATGAAAGAAAGAGGAAAAATCTGCCTTTGAATGTTTCATTGACTTCTACAAGCTCTACAACTGCAGCAGTCAAATCTAACACATCAATAAAGCCCTCATACTGCTTCTGCTCAGTGTCATAGATGGGCGCAGAGAGTATCTTTGCATCTGTAAGAGTCTGTCAAAAGTTTGGTTAAAGATCTTTGTGCTTGCTAACTAAGAGGAACCAATGTAAGATGAATGGGAATCTCACAGCCAGCGCGGTGTAAAAGGTGTCTGTGGAGTGTAACTGGATCAAAGTACCATCCTTCATCCAGAATACCACATCAGAGGCCTTAGCCTTTTGGAGAGCGCCTCTCAGTTCCTCATAATTCTCCAAGCTCTGTGAAGCAAACAGACCTTTAAAGAACTGTCTCAAATGAATAAAGCAAACAAACACAGAGTAGGGATAGGGTGTGGGGGTTACAAGGTATACCTTTTCTTTGGGGAGGTGGTGAACTTTGGCCCTTTTCTTTGCCTCACCAGCATGGTTGCTGCTCGCTTCTGCCTCTTGTGCAATTGGAACAATCTCTACAGGTTCCCCAGGTTCCTTTCTCTTCGATGCCATCCTCCTTCTCCTCCTGGTGTCTATGCTTCTTGCAACTGTTGAGCAAAAGATCTTAGTTGGTGTTGTAACGGTTGCATGCAGGAGCACATTTGAAAGCTTTAAAATGCTCATTTAAATGTGGCCTACACTTTGCTTAAATTCCACAGAACCCTCACAGCCCATTGGTGGATTAATTATTTACTGATTTATGATTGGATTAACTTTTAGCCAATAAAAAATCAAACACTGACCATTCAAAA
>CDFI01101812.1:0-12516 GCA_000826405.1 Acanthamoeba divionensis | reverse complement strand
AACAATATTCGCTTTCCTTCATCTCGGTTCTCAGTTCTCTGCTCTCTCATATCTCTGCTCTCTCTGCTCTCTGCTCTCTGATCTCTCTCTGCTCTCTGCTCTCTCTCTGCTCTCTGCTCTCTCACTCGCTCACACACACACACAGAGAGAGAGAGAGAGAGAGCAGAGAGAGACCAGAGACTACCAATGGGAACTTTGAGGGCAAGCCACCATTTGAAATCGTCATCATCAGGGGAATTATAGATGACCAGCTTCACCATACCTCCAATGAAAGTGCCTTTCTCAGAAAACGTAATTGAGAAAAGAGAGGTTAGGTATGACAATATGGCCAGATAGACGACTTCTTGTGGTCTGTCTCACCTGTGAGAGAAGAATAGAGGATGCCTTTCCCAATGTTGACTCCAAGTCTAGCAAATGGTGCAATACACAGAATTGCAGTAAATGTCGAGCTGATGCTGTCTGGATTCTTTGTTAATCTGAGAGGAATGGTCAAAGCGTTTGAAACAAGTGGGGCAAAAGGTGCACGAAGTGAATTTACCTGTCAAAGAGCAACACAATGCCTGTCACAAGGCAATACTGCAAAGTTGATGCACGGTTAGAAATAAAAAGTGGGGCTCATGAACAGAATATGAATCACCTTCAGAATGTCAAACGCTGGGGCATTAGGTCGCACTACATGTCTCAAGAGCAAATGGTCACAGATTCTGTGAAAGAAGGCCTTGGGCTTCAACTTCTGTCGCTCCCTTTGATATTTTTCCTGTTCACAACAACACAAACAAACAAACCTTCTCCTCAAGGACTGCATACAAAAAAAAATCAATATATATAAATTGTGTGGTTCTTACCTGGAGAAGCCTCTGCCATTCTGTCCAAGTTGAGACTAAGCATGAGAGGAGGAAGTTGATACCCCTCCTCAGTGTATTTTGCATTGGCGATGTGTGGGGATGGAAATTGGATCATCATTTCGGTATTGATAAAGTTGCATTTTCCTGATTGGCTGCAAATTTTGGTCAACAGTTAGGAGCAATTTCCATTTATTTTGGCTGAAATTTTAAATAAAAGTCATTTTTAATTGGATTAATAGATAACTTTTTTTCTTGCATTCTGCAAGTCTGAACTGCTTTCCTCTCAAACTTGTTTTGGCACCTGGGCAAAGAGTTATTAATTAGATGAACAAGTTTTCTAGCTTATTACTTTCTTTTAGTGCTTTTATTATTTAAGGCACTAAGGGCAAAAGAGATAGATCATTTATAGGGCTATATGAAATGAAGTTAACATTTGCATTATTTAAACAAGACAGCTTTATTTTTTAAGTTGAGCAATGATGATTAGGCTTTTAATTTATACATACTGGGATTTTTCCCTGCACCTTAATAAAAATTAAAGGCCCTTAACTTTCCTCAGAACTTGTGAAATTATACGCTTTTATGAATCCCTGGTAATTTCCCGGTTCGATGTCCTCCACAACAGAAACAAAAGAAGGGCCAATGGCCAAAGGCCTTCTGCACACCCCATCACCGAACAACGGTTTTTTTTTCTGGGTGACCAAGAACAGGTGGGTGTGTTCCCTTGCGCGCTTCCTCTTTTGTCTCAGCTCAGAGTTTGCCCCACCTAAAAATATCATCATTACCATTATACCTTCAGCACAACATCCCTTTTCTTCTTTCATCAGTGTGTCAAGTTAACGTGGCCCTTCCTCCTATTCTCCCATCAAAGAGCAATATATAACAATAAGAGAGAGAGAGAATTAGAGAATAAGTTAAAAGCAAAGCTGTGAGCGATGCAGGAGGAAGAGGATGAAGTGTGTGTGGGGAAGGGGGTGGAAGACATGATAAAGATGAAGACTCTGACACAAGAGAAGATTCTGAAGAACCTTCGTACAAGATATATGCAAGATTTGATTTATGTAAGTGTGACTGACGAAAGAGTTGTGTTGAAACTGAGCCCACAAACCCAACCTGCTAAGTTTACTTTTCTAAAACAATGTTTCTTTCTCTATTCCCAACAATACCCTCTCTCTGGACTTCAACAGACCAACACAGGTTCAATTCTTGTGTCAGTGAACCCCTTCAAAAAGATGGCCATCTACACCAACAAGATAGTGAAGAACTACATTGGGAAGTCCATCGTTGCTCAGGAGCTGCGCCCTCCTCCTCACATCTTTGCCACTGCTGAGGCCTGCTACTACAACATGAGAGAAAATGGAAAAAACCAGTCTGTGGTTATCAGGTTAACCCACAATGACCCTTTTCCCTTTCTTCCTTGCACTCCTTCAACGCCAGGAAGTTGATGTTCCATTGAGAATTTCATATGTTCTTCAAGACCTCTTGTCTTTCTTCATCTGTGCTTACCTTCTGTTTCCTCTTCTAAAAGTGGGGAGAGTGGTTCAGGCAAGACTGAGGCAACAAAGCTCATCTTGCAGTTCCTGGCTGCAAGAACAAGCCAGCACTCTGAAGTGGAACAAAAGATTCTGGAGTCTTCTCCTCTTCTGGAAGCCTTTGGTAATGCCAAGACAGTCAGGAACAATAACTCTTCACGCTTTGTACGTCCTTCTGCCCCCCCCCCGCTTCAGCAGTAACCACCTGATGATGTTCACCTACTCTCTTGCTCTCTTTTGTTGACAGGGCAAGTTCATAGAAATTCATTTCAACTATGGTGGAACGATCTCTGGTGCCAGGATAATCCAATGTACCACTTCCTCCCCTCGAGCTGAAGTCAAGAGAGGAATGATAAAGAATGATTAATGAACACAACACTAATCTGCTGTTTATGATTTTTCTCAAATGAATGTAATCTACCTCCCCCCCATAGATCTTCTAGAGAGGGTAATTGCCCCCCCAATATAAACTAGTTGCATGTGTTCATCCTGTTCTTAATCTCTTCTACATGCGTTTTATAGTCGCGTCTTGTCCAGCAGGCGCAGGATGAAAGGAATTACCATGTATTCTACCAACTCATTGCTGGCACTACCCCCGAAGAGAGGAGTAAGTTTCTTCATTCTCATTCTGGACTGTGGCATCAGACGTTGTGTTTTTAAAGTTTGCAACACATTTTAGAAAAGTATTTCCTTGGGGACATGCAATCCTACAACTATATCAACCAGAGTGGTTGCTATACAGTGGATGATTTTGAAGATGGAGCCCAATTCCAAAGGATCAAGGTGACTCACTCACTCACACACTCACACACACTCACACACACACCACACACACCACACAGCAGCAACAACGACTATACAGAGAACAGAACAGAGAACAGAACAGAGAACAGAGAGAACAGAGAGAACAGAGAGAGCAGAGAGAGAGAGATGAATGGGTAGCCATTAGCCTTGGCAGCGAATAGTAAGGTTATTGACTATCTCATCTTGGTTGAATGAATTGTTCAGATGGCCATGACGTCCCTTGAAATAGATGCGACTTTGCAGGATCAAATATGGGCGATTCTCTCAGGTATCTTGCATCTTGGAAACGTCAGCTTCAAAGCCGAAGGTGATGGCAGCTCAGTCAAGAACCGTGATGGTAAGAGTTCTCTTCTGCAAGTTGGCTCACTGTATTTGAGGTGACTTATAAAATTTCGATGCAGAGGTTGAGATGGCAGCGAAGATGTTTGGTGTTGAGCCCAAAGATCTTGAGAAGACTCTCATAATCAGAACCATGACCGTTCGGGGGCAGGCAAGTTACCCTAAACACTCACATATACCTTAGTCTGACTAACATTTATAAAAGGTCATAGAAATTAAGCTCAAGGCCAAGGAATCTGAAGATACTCGTGACGCACTGTCTAAGGCTATATATTCCAAGCTCTTTGATTGGTTAGTTAGGCAGATCAACAAGGCCATCCTCAAGCCTGACATACGAACCTCTATTGGTGTGTTGGATATTTTTGGCTTTGAAAATTTCAGAGTATTGAGCCCTCCCTTCTCTTGCAATAGCTGCATTTTTTTCATAGTCCTGTCAGTGTTTTAGTGACTGCTTTATTCCTTCCAATAATAACAGGTTAATAGCTTTGAGCAGTTTTGCATTAATTTTGCAAATGAGAAGCTGCAGCAGTTCTTCAATCTAACCATCTTCAAGCTTGAGCAAGAAGAGTACAGTGCAGAGAAAATTAATTGGTCATCAATTTCCTTCGAGGACAATCAGGTTTTGACAACTCATACCAAGAATTCTTTTAAGGCATGCCAATTGGCGTATGATGATTAACTTTTCGTTTCCTTTTTTGTGGCTAGGATTGCCTCGATATGATTGAGGGTAGACCTTTAGGAATTCTATCGCTCTTGGATGAGGAAGTACGTTTCCCAAAGGCCACTGATCAAACACTTTTGGAGAAACTCAACACCAACTACAAGGCGCATAAAAAATACGAAATCCATCTGCGGTCGAAGAGCTCGTTCGCAGTCCGCCACTATGCTGGCGATGTAAGTACTCTCTTTTAATTGACCATACTGTTCCGTCCCTCTGACACATCACCAGCACGACTGCCGTATTTTATCAGTTAACCATTACCACATTTATATGAATAGGTTTCTTATGATGTAACCGGCTTCCTGGATAAAAACAAGGACACTCTTCAAGATGATATCTTGGCTATGCTCAACAAGAGCAATTCTATGGTCTTAAGAGAACTGTTTAAAGAAGACGAAGAAGAGGCCCCACCCGCCTCAACGCCAGCATCACCTGCTCGAGGAGGCCCTGCACCAAGAGGTAATTCTTCTTTTACGATATCTAATATTATATACATATAAAATAAAATAACTCCTCTTGACATAGGTGGACTTAAATCAAGCCAGCCAGCTTCAACAATGAGAAAAGGTATTCTTGACTGTTTATCAAATGTTAGAATAGAATTGGTTCACGGAACAAATAAATTAAACTTATTTTCTACTGTAGGCGGTCCACCAACGGTCGGCGCGAAGTTCAAGAGGCAGCTTGGAGAACTGATGGCCACCTTAACGGCTACCCAGCCTCATTACGTGAGGTGCATCAAGCCAAATATGCTAAAAGTTGCTGATAATTATGATGACGATATGGTAGGAGAGATGTCATTTTAACTGATCGGTCCTCTGTAGTAAATTCATTCATGAAACGTTTATGTTTCTGTAACTAGGTCCTTGCACAGCTGCGTTACTCGGGTATGCTGGAGACGATTAGGATTCGCTCATACGGCTATCCTTTCCGGTTCTCTCTAGCCGAATTCTGTGAGCGCTATAAGGTGGGTTGATTTGTTTTCCTTTTCTATTTTGGAATCTGCCCATCGTAATTGTTTTACCACATTCAGCCTAATATCAGATGCCTTGCATACTAACAGATTATTTTTTACTCATAAGGTCGTCATAAACAATACAGAACGTTATAGGGATGAGAAATCCAAAGATGTGCTTGTGTCTGTGGCAAAGAAGATTCAGGACAAGGTTACTCCTAAGGGTTTTGTTGGCAAGCCAGAGGATTTGTGGCAGATCGGTCTGACCAAAGTGTTTATGAAAGAGGCGCAGGTAACAATTCTTGTTTCAGAGAGAAGGTGAATAATCAGGTTTTGATATTAACTATTTGTATACAAAATGCAGAATAACAACTTAGAGCTTGCACGCAACATTTCCATAACAAAGAATGTTACTCTGTTGCAAAGCTGGTGGCGCATGATTTGGGTTCACAATTACTATATTCAGTACAGAATCAACGTTATTGTCACCCAATCAGGTAACTATTGATCTTTGTTTTAGGTCTCTTCTCTCGTGCTCACATCATATATACCAGTTTATCGACGATGGACTATGCGTAAGAGGTTTATCAGGGCGCGATCAGCTGCTGTCATCATTCAGTCTTGGGTTCGAATGAAGCAGGCCAGGAAAGCGTATCTCATTGCATTGCAAATAAAGAGAGAGGAAGAAGAACGTAAGAGGAGGGAAGAGGAAGAAAGGAGGATAAGAAAGGAAGAAAAGAGAAAAAGGAAGGAGGAAGAAAGGAGAATCAGAGAAGAGGAGGAACGGAAGAGAGCTGAAGAGGAAAGGCTGGATGAAGAGAAAAGATTGAAAGATATCGAAGAGAGAAGGGCCAGAGGGGAGATTGTGATTGATCCCAAGCAGGAAGAACGAAAGAGACAGGAAGAAGCCAAGAGAGAAGAAGAAGAAAGAAAGCAGGAAGAACGAAAGATTGAAGAAAGAAAACTGGAAGAAAGAAGAAAGGAAGAAGAGGAAGCAAGAGAGAAGGAGGCCGAGAATGAGGAAAAGTCTTCCTCAAGGGATTCTGACACGAAAAAGAAGAGCAAAAAAGGTAAGAAGGGTAAGAAGAAGGATAAAGAAGAGAATGGAACAACGCCACGAAAGGGGCGCAAAGTAAAAACAGAGAAGCTGAACTCTTCAGGCGAATACCCTCCAGGTTGATCTTTTATCTCCCCTCTCCCCTGCGTTCTCCTCCACAGTGGTTTTATGAATGTACTGATCTTTGCTTATGGTAGCTGAAGAACCAGCTATTCCATCCTCCCCTGTGTCGATGAGGCGCCGTATTGATACCATGCGCAAGAGCTCGCACACGCCCAAGCGTACCACCGCCTTCCAGCCTATGCAGTTCAAGCCTGAACTCGTTCTTGGGTACTTGCATCCTCACATTTGTATGTGTTTTAGATTTGATGGATTGTTGGTAACCTTAAGCTTCTTGCCTTAATATAGTAAGAAGGATCCTACTGAAATCTTGGAAAAGGGAGAAATATCTCAAAATCTGTTTGTTGACTATGCCACTAAGAACTTCCAGGTATGCACAATCTACGTCTCAGAGAAGGACAGATCTTTGTGTGAACAATTCAAAAGAAGGCCTTCTATTGCTCACCTATTTGTTTTTGCAGACACAAGTTAAAGGCAGACGTTTCACCCTGGGAAAGCGCAAGGCTCTTACCCTTTCTCAAATTATAACATATGCTAAGGTGAACAAATTCGTCCTTCTATACAATTTAAGAGTATGTTACCTTTTACGTAATGAACTGACCACATCATGCCATTTCACACTTTAGAAATTGGATGAACCTCTTCACACATTCTCTAATGCAAAACTGCGTTCGGATGCCCTTTCAATCTTTAAAAATATCCTTTCATGTTGCACATTCAAAGAGAAACTTTAACTTATAATTCGGTTACTATTTTCTTGACTCTTTCGTAAAGATCACCATGTACATGAACAATACTGGAGATAAAGACAAGGGATGGGGCATTCTCAAGGATGTCTTTAGCTCTGGAATTAGATGTTTTGATCTGAGAGATGAAATCTATTGTCAAATCATCAAGCAAACTCAAAGCAATCCTGACAAGTAAGTGCACTCATAACCCAAAATGTGCAGGATTCTCTTTTGCTTATCATATAAATAGAATTAGTACAATGAGAGGATGGGAAATTCTATGTGCATGTTGCGGAGTGTTTCCTCCATCTGCGAAATTCCTGAAGTACCTTGGCGCGCACTTGCTTCTCTCTGCCGATCAACCAGGCATCAAGGTCTGTTTCTTCATTCCTTTTTTGTTGTACTTGTTCTAACAAGAAAAAACTTTCCTCTTTTTTTTGTTTTAGGAATGTGCTCATTATGCTTATGACAAGCTAAAGCATTTGATTGTAGATAACTATGCCTTTCCCAGAAACTATCCTCCATCTATTATTGAGTTGGAAGCAAATAAGGTACTATCTATCAGTAACCTCCCATTTCTGAACGTAAGAACTGACTTACTGCCCCCAAAAGGGCCTAAGAAAAATCAAAGTTATTGTCTCTCTGCTTGATGGCAAATCAGTTGAGGTGGAGATAGAAACTGTTTCTGTTGCTGCAGAGGTATTTACTGCAGCATGTATGAATGTAGATCTTAAGGATCCCACTGAGTTTGTCCTCTATGAAGTCTATGAGAAATGGAACCTTGGTAACTTATTTCTTTTCTGCCTAACCTACAAACTTATTATTTTGAACTCTTTGAAGGAACCATGCTAATGCTTTGTTTTTATATATATCAGAGCGCAGTTTGACACCTTTAGAATATATTACAGACATCATATCTAAATCAGAGAAGTATGTCACACCAATACTGCCTACAGAAAGAAGGCGCGAGAGGTATGTTTATGAATGCATTTGGACCTTGACCTCCTGCTTCACACTTAATCCCATTCCCTGTTTTATTACAGCTTCAGCGGACAGGCTAAACCCCGTGCAGAAGAATATAAACTCGTGCTCAAGAAGAAGATCCATTTAGATCCTTCGTATATTTCTGAAGATGCTGTAGAAATCTCTTTAGAGTACCATCAGTCAAGCCAACAGATTCTAAAGGGTATAAGAAATTTGGTGCAATTAAGGTTCTACGTTCTATGATTAATGTGCTCTAACAATTTGAAATCTTACAGATGTGTTGCCTTGCACTGATACTGAGATATTAGTGCAACTTATTGCCCTCAGTATGCATGTTGAGCAGAGCTTCTTCGATTTCCGTGCATCAGATGCTAAGTATGTACTACTATCTCAAAAGATTATAATAACTTCGCCTTCACTGTGAGCTTCACTGAACTAAAGCACTGCAAAACCACAGTTGAGAATTGCGGCTAACTATTCATACTTTTCCTCTCAGACAATCAATTATTAAGCGTATTCCAAAGAGCCAACTCTCTAAGAGGACAGAGGAAGAGTGGTTCCAATCAGTACAAGCTGAGTATGAGGATGGCATCAAACAAAAGAAATACAAGACCAAACAAGATGCTATGATCGAGTATATCAAACTGGTATCAAGTCTGCCCTTGTTTGGCTTCTCCATGTTCAGCGTGCGCCCGGGCAACCCAGAGCAATTCGGCTTTAGTCCACACGATAAACTCTCAGTGGTATGTGGTGATTACCTGTTGCCCACACAGCTTGTGTGTGTGAGAGAGAGAGAGCACAGAGATCAGGCAGCACTGATAAGAGGACTAATACATCTGTATTTTACGGTGCAGGATCTAGCTGTGGGCGTGATGGGTATTCGAATTCTGAATAAGGAGACCCATATGGCCATTAATTCTTCGTTCCTGGCCAATCTGTACTATAATCAGTTTGTAGAGTGGTCAAATGACAGTAAAGGTATAAAACTTGTGATAGAAGAGAGTACAGGAGGTCTACAACGAACCATTGAGCTCCTGACGCCCTCTGTAAGAATAGCCCTCACATTGCTTGCATGCGATTAGGCTGCATTTTAATAACAAAAATACTTGTAGGGTATTGAGATTATATCTGTGATAGAGGATTATGTCTTCTATTTAAGAGAGGATTCCATGCATGCAAAGGCTATCTCAGATTATGAGGTAACTGATGGACGCCTGTTAGGCTTCAAGAAAGATGAGATCATAACTGTAACAAAGAAAGATCCTAACGGTAACATCATGCATTCTTTTTGCCTTTCATGCTATTCCTCTGACGTTTTTTTATGATTAGGCTGGTGGGAGGGTACTTGCAACGGCAGAAAAGGCCTGTTTCCGGCAAACATGGTAGAAATTCTGCTTCTCTCGCCCAAGGAAAAAGAAAGCAACGACGTTTATAAGGCAGCAGGAAGCATGAGGGTACTTTATTACAAAAAATCATATTGATCTATGTAACGAAGAATACGTCCTCTGACATATACTTTTCCTCGTTTTGTATAGGTCAAGTTACGGGGTCCCAAAACAGATGATGATAGCTCAGGACCTGGGTTCCAAGGGCGGGCCGGTGCAGGTTCTACTATCGCCCGGCCTGGTGGTTCTCTCATTGCTCTGGGCATGGGAATTGGAGCGTACGTGTTTTAGTCCGCCTATATATTGCAATTCAAATCCTCATGTATGGAATGTATGTTCGATTCAGTGCCGTTGGAAAACCTACTATGGGGGCTGGTACCATGATTAGGGTAAGAAGTACTCTCCAATCAAACAAGCAACACGCTCGTACCGTATTTGAGCCTTCAGCCATGCCTACCGCAGAGTCGTCAGTGCCACGATCTCTTGGTAAGTTGCCTCTCAGCACGTCAACACACAAGTGAATGATCCTCTGTGTGTTCCCTACATTGTTTCGTGCTGATGGAAAACCAATTAAAAGGTTCTATACCTGCTGGTTCCGCAGTTTCTAAGACAAAGAAGCAGCATTCTTCTTTGTCAGAGAACTTCAACGACCCAACACGAGACTACCCCTTCTTGACCTATGCTGAGAATAATTTCCATAAAGAACTTGTGACAGGTACTGGCCCTGTCCATTATTGGTATTGAATTACTTCTCTGCGCTTTCTCATTCGTTAATTGCACCATCTCTACAAAGGCACGCTGAGAAAGAAAAAGAAGACACTAGATATCTCAAAAGAGATCATTTGGACTGAAAATCCTATACAGCAGCCGCTGTTGAAGTCTGTTGACCCCTCACTGACAAAGCTTGCCAAGGACACCTTCCTCCTCACCATGAAATACATGGGAGATTTTCCAACGAGAAAGATGCTTTTATGGCAGCTCATGAAGCAGATAGGACAAAATGGCATAGATAACCCCTCTCTGAGAGATGAAATCTTTTGCCAAGTGACCAAGCAGATCTCTGAAAATCCAGACGAGTACCATCATCTCTTTGCTCTTTATTTACATGTTTCTGGCTGTAACTTGTAATTTCATTAGGGAGAGCATGTTGCATGGCTGGGAGATCTTGGCAATCATATGTGGCCTTTTCCAACCCCAAAAAGAGCTAGCGCCTTTCCTACAAGCATACTTGGCAAGCACACCTAACTTCCTATGTTGTGCAAAACAAATATCTGACATATTACATTTAATAGGCAAAATATGCAACTGTTCCTAAGAGTGTTAGTGACGACGACACAAGAGCTGACATTGGTATCTCTTTGCCACACTCACACCCACACCCACACCCACAGAGAAAGAAGTATGATTATTCACAGTGCTGAGTATCATGGTACAGGTCGATTGGCCAGAGCGGCGCTGATCAATTTAGGCCGCACAAAGCGTCACGGCTGTCGTCACTTTGCTCCCTCTCCCTTCGAATTCGAAGCAGTCAGGGTATCTGCTGCCTGTTCTTGTAATTAATAGTATTTTTCTTTGACATCCTTTTGTTTGATCAACGCAGATAGGTGCTTTGGTAGAGCTGAGCATTGGCTTAATGGATGGCAATTCAACAATGGTGAAAGTGGATATGGCAGGCACTATCAAGGAGGTGCTTGCACAGCTTACTAAGGACCTCAAAATTCCCAATGCTGCTGATTGGAAGCTTTTTGCCCACTACGGAGCGGACAAGAACCCAAAAAATCGCTTCAACGGAGGTAAACGCCCAGATCCTCCTCTACAGTCTTACTCCACAGGTTAATTAATTATGATTATGTTGTTGGTGTGATCAGATATGGGGCAGCTTTTGGATGATGGCAGCAGCGTGATGGATGTGATTGCATGTTGGGAGCGTAATCACCCAGATGTACCTGTGCACTTCTCCTTCCGTAGGTTCATTATGTTCAATAAAGCCACAGAACCAAAGGACCCTTCAACCGCACACCTGCTGTGTCACCAAGTACCACAAACCCAACTGATGTACTAATAATGTTCCTCTAAGAGCTATTTAATAATTTTTTGTGTTTAGGCAATTGGACAGGTTATAAGCGGCCGACAGATGGTAACGGAGGAAGAAGCGGCCTACTTAGGTGCCATGCAGCTGCGTATGGAGCACGAAACTGAACTCAACTGGGACACAATCACGTAATATCTCAGCTCTCTCTCTCTCTCTCTCTCTCTAGAACCCACGGTCACTATGCCAAGGCTTATGGCTAACCATACATCTCTCTCTCTCTCTCTCCCCCGCTCCCGCTCCTGGTGTGTGTCTAACACTTGGTTTTCTCTGTTAAGTGCAAAGATAGGCGAGTACATTCCCAGACATTTGCTGGCCAACAAGACCCCAGAGGAGTGGACAGAGCAGCTGCGCATACAAACCGAAAAGAACAAGACTGCTTCAATGACGGTGACTGGGGCAGAACAAAAGTACCTCGAAGCAGCCAGGCAGTGGGACCACTATGGGGCGTCCATCTTCTTCTGCACTGTACGTGCATGCTTGGCTTTCCTCATAAGATATAGATTAGTGGATTGACACCGAATCCTTTTTGTTGGCAATGGCCAGCGCTCACAACAGGACACTCCAGAGACAAGGCTTCTCGTAGTGGACGTCCGCGGGCTGCACATAGTAGAACCGCCTGCAAAGGTAAATAAAAAGAAGCAGAGATCAGAGAGAGCATGTCCCACTTCAATTTACCTCTTCCTTTTAACATCAAGCATAAACTTCTTTATTGCATAATTCTCATTATGACTGTTTGCTTTCTGAAGAATCATGTGGAGTCCTTCACGTTTGCCAAGATAGCAAACTGGGCTGCGACCGAAACTGAATTCGGAGTTGTCGTGGGCAGCCTCATGAACCCGTCCAGACACGTATTCTACTCTTCTGAGGTGCGTTCACGATTATCTTCTTCCTCAACATATATATATATACCACCAAAAGGGCTGAAGAAAATGAAATGGCTAACCATACATCTCT
>CDFI01101811.1:0-12659 GCA_000826405.1 Acanthamoeba divionensis | reverse complement strand
AACAATATTCGCTTTCCTTCATCTCGGTTCTCAGTTCTCTGCTCTCTCATATCTCTGCTCTCTCTGCTCTCTGCTCTCTGATCTCTCTCTGCTCTCTGCTCTCTCTCTGCTCTCTGCTCTCTCACTCGCTCACACACACACACAGAGAGAGAGAGAGAGAGAGCAGAGAGAGACCAGAGACTACCAATGGGAACTTTGAGGGCAAGCCACCATTTGAAATCGTCATCATCAGGGGAATTATAGATGACCAGCTTCACCATACCTCCAATGAAAGTGCCTTTCTCAGAAAACGTAATTGAGAAAAGAGAGGTTAGGTATGACAATATGGCCAGATAGACGACTTCTTGTGGTCTGTCTCACCTGTGAGAGAAGAATAGAGGATGCCTTTCCCAATGTTGACTCCAAGTCTAGCAAATGGTGCAATACACAGAATTGCAGTAAATGTCGAGCTGATGCTGTCTGGATTCTTTGTTAATCTGAGAGGAATGGTCAAAGCGTTTGAAACAAGTGGGGCAAAAGGTGCACGAAGTGAATTTACCTGTCAAAGAGCAACACAATGCCTGTCACAAGGCAATACTGCAAAGTTGATGCACGGTTAGAAATAAAAAGTGGGGCTCATGAACAGAATATGAATCACCTTCAGAATGTCAAACGCTGGGGCATTAGGTCGCACTACATGTCTCAAGAGCAAATGGTCACAGATTCTGTGAAAGAAGGCCTTGGGCTTCAACTTCTGTCGCTCCCTTTGATATTTTTCCTGTTCACAACAACACAAACAAACAAACCTTCTCCTCAAGGACTGCATACAAAAAAAAATCAATATATATAAATTGTGTGGTTCTTACCTGGAGAAGCCTCTGCCATTCTGTCCAAGTTGAGACTAAGCATGAGAGGAGGAAGTTGATACCCCTCCTCAGTGTATTTTGCATTGGCGATGTGTGGGGATGGAAATTGGATCATCATTTCGGTATTGATAAAGTTGCATTTTCCTGATTGGCTGCAAATTTTGGTCAACAGTTAGGAGCAATTTCCATTTATTTTGGCTGAAATTTTAAATAAAAGTCATTTTTAATTGGATTAATAGATAACTTTTTTTCTTGCATTCTGCAAGCCTGAACTGCTTTCCTCTCAAACTTGTTTTGGCACCTAGGCAAAGAGTTACTAATTGGATGAACAAGTTTTCTAGCTTATTACTTTCTTTTAGTGCTTTTGTTATTTAAGGCACTAAAGGCAAAAGAGATAGATCATTTATAGGGCATATATAAAATAAAGTTAACATTTGCATTATTGTTTAACAACTATATATGTAAAGAAAGGTTATTATATATGAGAGAAGAGATGAAAAAAGAAAAGAAAAGAGAGAAATAAAGATATTTTAAAATAAAATCCTCTTTAAATACTTGACCATAGCTTAGCTAAGAAAAAAAACTTTAAAACAAGACAGCTTTATTATATACGTTGAGCTATGATGATTAGGCTTTTAAATTTATACATACTGGGATTTTTCCCTGCACCTTAATAAAAATTAAAGGCCCTCAACTTTCCTAGAACTTGTCAAATTATCCCTTTTATGAATTCCTGGTAATTTCCCGGTTCGATGTCCTCCACAACAGAAACAAAAGAAGGGCCAATGGCCAAAGGCCTTCTGCACACCCCATCACCGAACAACGGTTTTTTTTTCTGGGTGACCAAGAACAGGTGGGTGTGTTCCCTTGCGCGCTTCCTCTTTTGTCTCAGCTCAGAGTTTGCCCCACCTAAAAATATCATCATTACCATTATACCTTCAGCACAACATCCCTTTTCTTCTTTCATCAGTGTGTCAAGTTAACGTGGCCCTTCCTCCTATTCTCCCATCAAAGAGCAATATATAACAATAAGAGAGAGAGAGAATTAGAGAATAAGTTAAAAGCAAAGCTGTGAGCGATGCAGGAGGAAGAGGATGAAGTGTGTGTGGGGAAGGGGGTGGAAGACATGATAAAGATGAAGACTCTGACACAAGAGAAGATTCTGAAGAACCTTCGTACAAGATATATGCAAGATTTGATTTATGTAAGTGTGACTGACGAAAGAGTTGTGTTGAAACTGAGCCCACAAACCCAACCTGCTAAGTTTACTTTTCTAAAACAATGTTTCTTTCTCTATTCCCAACAATACCCTCTCTCTGGACTTCAACAGACCAACACAGGTTCAATTCTTGTGTCAGTGAACCCCTTCAAAAAGATGGCCATCTACACCAACAAGATAGTGAAGAACTACATTGGGAAGTCCATCGTTGCTCAGGAGCTGCGCCCTCCTCCTCACATCTTTGCCACTGCTGAGGCCTGCTACTACAACATGAGAGAAAATGGAAAAAACCAGTCTGTGGTTATCAGGTTAACCCACAATGACCCTTTTCCCTTTCTTCCTTGCACTCCTTCAACGCCAGGAAGTTGATGTTCCATTGAGAATTTCATATGTTCTTCAAGACCTCTTGTCTTTCTTCATCTGTGCTTACCTTCTGTTTCCTCTTCTAAAAGTGGGGAGAGTGGTTCAGGCAAGACTGAGGCAACAAAGCTCATCTTGCAGTTCCTGGCTGCAAGAACAAGCCAGCACTCTGAAGTGGAACAAAAGATTCTGGAGTCTTCTCCTCTTCTGGAAGCCTTTGGTAATGCCAAGACAGTCAGGAACAATAACTCTTCACGCTTTGTACGTCCTTCTGCCCCCCCCCCGCTTCAGCAGTAACCACCTGATGATGTTCACCTACTCTCTTGCTCTCTTTTGTTGACAGGGCAAGTTCATAGAAATTCATTTCAACTATGGTGGAACGATCTCTGGTGCCAGGATAATCCAATGTACCACTTCCTCCCCTCGAGCTGAAGTCAAGAGAGGAATGATAAAGAATGATTAATGAACACAACACTAATCTGCTGTTTATGATTTTTCTCAAATGAATGTAATCTACCTCCCCCCCATAGATCTTCTAGAGAGGGTAATTGCCCCCCCAATATAAACTAGTTGCATGTGTTCATCCTGTTCTTAATCTCTTCTACATGCGTTTTATAGTCGCGTCTTGTCCAGCAGGCGCAGGATGAAAGGAATTACCATGTATTCTACCAACTCATTGCTGGCACTACCCCCGAAGAGAGGAGTAAGTTTCTTCATTCTCATTCTGGACTGTGGCATCAGACGTTGTGTTTTTAAAGTTTGCAACACATTTTAGAAAAGTATTTCCTTGGGGACATGCAATCCTACAACTATATCAACCAGAGTGGTTGCTATACAGTGGATGATTTTGAAGATGGAGCCCAATTCCAAAGGATCAAGGTGACTCACTCACTCACACACTCACACACACTCACACACACACCACACACACCACACAGCAGCAACAACGACTATACAGAGAACAGAACAGAGAACAGAACAGAGAACAGAGAGAACAGAGAGAACAGAGAGAGCAGAGAGAGAGAGATGAATGGGTAGCCATTAGCCTTGGCAGCGAATAGTAAGGTTATTGACTATCTCATCTTGGTTGAATGAATTGTTCAGATGGCCATGACGTCCCTTGAAATAGATGCGACTTTGCAGGATCAAATATGGGCGATTCTCTCAGGTATCTTGCATCTTGGAAACGTCAGCTTCAAAGCCGAAGGTGATGGCAGCTCAGTCAAGAACCGTGATGGTAAGAGTTCTCTTCTGCAAGTTGGCTCACTGTATTTGAGGTGACTTATAAAATTTCGATGCAGAGGTTGAGATGGCAGCGAAGATGTTTGGTGTTGAGCCCAAAGATCTTGAGAAGACTCTCATAATCAGAACCATGACCGTTCGGGGGCAGGCAAGTTACCCTAAACACTCACATATACCTTAGTCTGACTAACATTTATAAAAGGTCATAGAAATTAAGCTCAAGGCCAAGGAATCTGAAGATACTCGTGACGCACTGTCTAAGGCTATATATTCCAAGCTCTTTGATTGGTTAGTTAGGCAGATCAACAAGGCCATCCTCAAGCCTGACATACGAACCTCTATTGGTGTGTTGGATATTTTTGGCTTTGAAAATTTCAGAGTATTGAGCCCTCCCTTCTCTTGCAATAGCTGCATTTTTTTCATAGTCCTGTCAGTGTTTTAGTGACTGCTTTATTCCTTCCAATAATAACAGGTTAATAGCTTTGAGCAGTTTTGCATTAATTTTGCAAATGAGAAGCTGCAGCAGTTCTTCAATCTAACCATCTTCAAGCTTGAGCAAGAAGAGTACAGTGCAGAGAAAATTAATTGGTCATCAATTTCCTTCGAGGACAATCAGGTTTTGACAACTCATACCAAGAATTCTTTTAAGGCATGCCAATTGGCGTATGATGATTAACTTTTCGTTTCCTTTTTTGTGGCTAGGATTGCCTCGATATGATTGAGGGTAGACCTTTAGGAATTCTATCGCTCTTGGATGAGGAAGTACGTTTCCCAAAGGCCACTGATCAAACACTTTTGGAGAAACTCAACACCAACTACAAGGCGCATAAAAAATACGAAATCCATCTGCGGTCGAAGAGCTCGTTCGCAGTCCGCCACTATGCTGGCGATGTAAGTACTCTCTTTTAATTGACCATACTGTTCCGTCCCTCTGACACATCACCAGCACGACTGCCGTATTTTATCAGTTAACCATTACCACATTTATATGAATAGGTTTCTTATGATGTAACCGGCTTCCTGGATAAAAACAAGGACACTCTTCAAGATGATATCTTGGCTATGCTCAACAAGAGCAATTCTATGGTCTTAAGAGAACTGTTTAAAGAAGACGAAGAAGAGGCCCCACCCGCCTCAACGCCAGCATCACCTGCTCGAGGAGGCCCTGCACCAAGAGGTAATTCTTCTTTTACGATATCTAATATTATATACATATAAAATAAAATAACTCCTCTTGACATAGGTGGACTTAAATCAAGCCAGCCAGCTTCAACAATGAGAAAAGGTATTCTTGACTGTTTATCAAATGTTAGAATAGAATTGGTTCACGGAACAAATAAATTAAACTTATTTTCTACTGTAGGCGGTCCACCAACGGTCGGCGCGAAGTTCAAGAGGCAGCTTGGAGAACTGATGGCCACCTTAACGGCTACCCAGCCTCATTACGTGAGGTGCATCAAGCCAAATATGCTAAAAGTTGCTGATAATTATGATGACGATATGGTAGGAGAGATGTCATTTTAACTGATCGGTCCTCTGTAGTAAATTCATTCATGAAACGTTTATGTTTCTGTAACTAGGTCCTTGCACAGCTGCGTTACTCGGGTATGCTGGAGACGATTAGGATTCGCTCATACGGCTATCCTTTCCGGTTCTCTCTAGCCGAATTCTGTGAGCGCTATAAGGTGGGTTGATTTGTTTTCCTTTTCTATTTTGGAATCTGCCCATCGTAATTGTTTTACCACATTCAGCCTAATATCAGATGCCTTGCATACTAACAGATTATTTTTTACTCATAAGGTCGTCATAAACAATACAGAACGTTATAGGGATGAGAAATCCAAAGATGTGCTTGTGTCTGTGGCAAAGAAGATTCAGGACAAGGTTACTCCTAAGGGTTTTGTTGGCAAGCCAGAGGATTTGTGGCAGATCGGTCTGACCAAAGTGTTTATGAAAGAGGCGCAGGTAACAATTCTTGTTTCAGAGAGAAGGTGAATAATCAGGTTTTGATATTAACTATTTGTATACAAAATGCAGAATAACAACTTAGAGCTTGCACGCAACATTTCCATAACAAAGAATGTTACTCTGTTGCAAAGCTGGTGGCGCATGATTTGGGTTCACAATTACTATATTCAGTACAGAATCAACGTTATTGTCACCCAATCAGGTAACTATTGATCTTTGTTTTAGGTCTCTTCTCTCGTGCTCACATCATATATACCAGTTTATCGACGATGGACTATGCGTAAGAGGTTTATCAGGGCGCGATCAGCTGCTGTCATCATTCAGTCTTGGGTTCGAATGAAGCAGGCCAGGAAAGCGTATCTCATTGCATTGCAAATAAAGAGAGAGGAAGAAGAACGTAAGAGGAGGGAAGAGGAAGAAAGGAGGATAAGAAAGGAAGAAAAGAGAAAAAGGAAGGAGGAAGAAAGGAGAATCAGAGAAGAGGAGGAACGGAAGAGAGCTGAAGAGGAAAGGCTGGATGAAGAGAAAAGATTGAAAGATATCGAAGAGAGAAGGGCCAGAGGGGAGATTGTGATTGATCCCAAGCAGGAAGAACGAAAGAGACAGGAAGAAGCCAAGAGAGAAGAAGAAGAAAGAAAGCAGGAAGAACGAAAGATTGAAGAAAGAAAACTGGAAGAAAGAAGAAAGGAAGAAGAGGAAGCAAGAGAGAAGGAGGCCGAGAATGAGGAAAAGTCTTCCTCAAGGGATTCTGACACGAAAAAGAAGAGCAAAAAAGGTAAGAAGGGTAAGAAGAAGGATAAAGAAGAGAATGGAACAACGCCACGAAAGGGGCGCAAAGTAAAAACAGAGAAGCTGAACTCTTCAGGCGAATACCCTCCAGGTTGATCTTTTATCTCCCCTCTCCCCTGCGTTCTCCTCCACAGTGGTTTTATGAATGTACTGATCTTTGCTTATGGTAGCTGAAGAACCAGCTATTCCATCCTCCCCTGTGTCGATGAGGCGCCGTATTGATACCATGCGCAAGAGCTCGCACACGCCCAAGCGTACCACCGCCTTCCAGCCTATGCAGTTCAAGCCTGAACTCGTTCTTGGGTACTTGCATCCTCACATTTGTATGTGTTTTAGATTTGATGGATTGTTGGTAACCTTAAGCTTCTTGCCTTAATATAGTAAGAAGGATCCTACTGAAATCTTGGAAAAGGGAGAAATATCTCAAAATCTGTTTGTTGACTATGCCACTAAGAACTTCCAGGTATGCACAATCTACGTCTCAGAGAAGGACAGATCTTTGTGTGAACAATTCAAAAGAAGGCCTTCTATTGCTCACCTATTTGTTTTTGCAGACACAAGTTAAAGGCAGACGTTTCACCCTGGGAAAGCGCAAGGCTCTTACCCTTTCTCAAATTATAACATATGCTAAGGTGAACAAATTCGTCCTTCTATACAATTTAAGAGTATGTTACCTTTTACGTAATGAACTGACCACATCATGCCATTTCACACTTTAGAAATTGGATGAACCTCTTCACACATTCTCTAATGCAAAACTGCGTTCGGATGCCCTTTCAATCTTTAAAAATATCCTTTCATGTTGCACATTCAAAGAGAAACTTTAACTTATAATTCGGTTACTATTTTCTTGACTCTTTCGTAAAGATCACCATGTACATGAACAATACTGGAGATAAAGACAAGGGATGGGGCATTCTCAAGGATGTCTTTAGCTCTGGAATTAGATGTTTTGATCTGAGAGATGAAATCTATTGTCAAATCATCAAGCAAACTCAAAGCAATCCTGACAAGTAAGTGCACTCATAACCCAAAATGTGCAGGATTCTCTTTTGCTTATCATATAAATAGAATTAGTACAATGAGAGGATGGGAAATTCTATGTGCATGTTGCGGAGTGTTTCCTCCATCTGCGAAATTCCTGAAGTACCTTGGCGCGCACTTGCTTCTCTCTGCCGATCAACCAGGCATCAAGGTCTGTTTCTTCATTCCTTTTTTGTTGTACTTGTTCTAACAAGAAAAAACTTTCCTCTTTTTTTTGTTTTAGGAATGTGCTCATTATGCTTATGACAAGCTAAAGCATTTGATTGTAGATAACTATGCCTTTCCCAGAAACTATCCTCCATCTATTATTGAGTTGGAAGCAAATAAGGTACTATCTATCAGTAACCTCCCATTTCTGAACGTAAGAACTGACTTACTGCCCCCAAAAGGGCCTAAGAAAAATCAAAGTTATTGTCTCTCTGCTTGATGGCAAATCAGTTGAGGTGGAGATAGAAACTGTTTCTGTTGCTGCAGAGGTATTTACTGCAGCATGTATGAATGTAGATCTTAAGGATCCCACTGAGTTTGTCCTCTATGAAGTCTATGAGAAATGGAACCTTGGTAACTTATTTCTTTTCTGCCTAACCTACAAACTTATTATTTTGAACTCTTTGAAGGAACCATGCTAATGCTTTGTTTTTATATATATCAGAGCGCAGTTTGACACCTTTAGAATATATTACAGACATCATATCTAAATCAGAGAAGTATGTCACACCAATACTGCCTACAGAAAGAAGGCGCGAGAGGTATGTTTATGAATGCATTTGGACCTTGACCTCCTGCTTCACACTTAATCCCATTCCCTGTTTTATTACAGCTTCAGCGGACAGGCTAAACCCCGTGCAGAAGAATATAAACTCGTGCTCAAGAAGAAGATCCATTTAGATCCTTCGTATATTTCTGAAGATGCTGTAGAAATCTCTTTAGAGTACCATCAGTCAAGCCAACAGATTCTAAAGGGTATAAGAAATTTGGTGCAATTAAGGTTCTACGTTCTATGATTAATGTGCTCTAACAATTTGAAATCTTACAGATGTGTTGCCTTGCACTGATACTGAGATATTAGTGCAACTTATTGCCCTCAGTATGCATGTTGAGCAGAGCTTCTTCGATTTCCGTGCATCAGATGCTAAGTATGTACTACTATCTCAAAAGATTATAATAACTTCGCCTTCACTGTGAGCTTCACTGAACTAAAGCACTGCAAAACCACAGTTGAGAATTGCGGCTAACTATTCATACTTTTCCTCTCAGACAATCAATTATTAAGCGTATTCCAAAGAGCCAACTCTCTAAGAGGACAGAGGAAGAGTGGTTCCAATCAGTACAAGCTGAGTATGAGGATGGCATCAAACAAAAGAAATACAAGACCAAACAAGATGCTATGATCGAGTATATCAAACTGGTATCAAGTCTGCCCTTGTTTGGCTTCTCCATGTTCAGCGTGCGCCCGGGCAACCCAGAGCAATTCGGCTTTAGTCCACACGATAAACTCTCAGTGGTATGTGGTGATTACCTGTTGCCCACACAGCTTGTGTGTGTGAGAGAGAGAGAGCACAGAGATCAGGCAGCACTGATAAGAGGACTAATACATCTGTATTTTACGGTGCAGGATCTAGCTGTGGGCGTGATGGGTATTCGAATTCTGAATAAGGAGACCCATATGGCCATTAATTCTTCGTTCCTGGCCAATCTGTACTATAATCAGTTTGTAGAGTGGTCAAATGACAGTAAAGGTATAAAACTTGTGATAGAAGAGAGTACAGGAGGTCTACAACGAACCATTGAGCTCCTGACGCCCTC
The DNA here is from genome assembly GCA_000826405.1 of Acanthamoeba divionensis. Taxonomy (NCBI): domain Eukaryota; phylum Discosea; order Longamoebia; family Acanthamoebidae; genus Acanthamoeba; species Acanthamoeba divionensis. The sequence goes on along the minus strand of CDFI01101811.1, from coordinate 3,386 downwards.
TGTAAGAATAGCCCTCACATTGCTTGCATGCGATTAGGCTGCATTTTAATAACAAAAATACTTGTAGGGTATTGAGATTATATCTGTGATAGAGGATTATGTCTTCTATTTAAGAGAGGATTCCATGCATGCAAAGGCTATCTCAGATTATGAGGTAACTGATGGACGCCTGTTAGGCTTCAAGAAAGATGAGATCATAACTGTAACAAAGAAAGATCCTAACGGTAACATCATGCATTCTTTTTGCCTTTCATGCTATTCCTCTGACGTTTTTTTATGATTAGGCTGGTGGGAGGGTACTTGCAACGGCAGAAAAGGCCTGTTTCCGGCAAACATGGTAGAAATTCTGCTTCTCTCGCCCAAGGAAAAAGAAAGCAACGACGTTTATAAGGCAGCAGGAAGCATGAGGGTACTTTATTACAAAAAATCATATTGATCTATGTAACGAAGAATACGTCCTCTGACATATACTTTTCCTCGTTTTGTATAGGTCAAGTTACGGGGTCCCAAAACAGATGATGATAGCTCAGGACCTGGGTTCCAAGGGCGGGCCGGTGCAGGTTCTACTATCGCCCGGCCTGGTGGTTCTCTCATTGCTCTGGGCATGGGAATTGGAGCGTACGTGTTTTAGTCCGCCTATATATTGCAATTCAAATCCTCATGTATGGAATGTATGTTCGATTCAGTGCCGTTGGAAAACCTACTATGGGGGCTGGTACCATGATTAGGGTAAGAAGTACTCTCCAATCAAACAAGCAACACGCTCGTACCGTATTTGAGCCTTCAGCCATGCCTACCGCAGAGTCGTCAGTGCCACGATCTCTTGGTAAGTTGCCTCTCAGCACGTCAACACACAAGTGAATGATCCTCTGTGTGTTCCCTACATTGTTTCGTGCTGATGGAAAACCAATTAAAAGGTTCTATACCTGCTGGTTCCGCAGTTTCTAAGACAAAGAAGCAGCATTCTTCTTTGTCAGAGAACTTCAACGACCCAACACGAGACTACCCCTTCTTGACCTATGCTGAGAATAATTTCCATAAAGAACTTGTGACAGGTACTGGCCCTGTCCATTATTGGTATTGAATTACTTCTCTGCGCTTTCTCATTCGTTAATTGCACCATCTCTACAAAGGCACGCTGAGAAAGAAAAAGAAGACACTAGATATCTCAAAAGAGATCATTTGGACTGAAAATCCTATACAGCAGCCGCTGTTGAAGTCTGTTGACCCCTCACTGACAAAGCTTGCCAAGGACACCTTCCTCCTCACCATGAAATACATGGGAGATTTTCCAACGAGAAAGATGCTTTTATGGCAGCTCATGAAGCAGATAGGACAAAATGGCATAGATAACCCCTCTCTGAGAGATGAAATCTTTTGCCAAGTGACCAAGCAGATCTCTGAAAATCCAGACGAGTACCATCATCTCTTTGCTCTTTATTTACATGTTTCTGGCTGTAACTTGTAATTTCATTAGGGAGAGCATGTTGCATGGCTGGGAGATCTTGGCAATCATATGTGGCCTTTTCCAACCCCAAAAAGAGCTAGCGCCTTTCCTACAAGCATACTTGGCAAGCACACCTAACTTCCTATGTTGTGCAAAACAAATATCTGACATATTACATTTAATAGGCAAAATATGCAACTGTTCCTAAGAGTGTTAGTGACGACGACACAAGAGCTGACATTGGTATCTCTTTGCCACACTCACACCCACACCCACACCCACAGAGAAAGAAGTATGATTATTCACAGTGCTGAGTATCATGGTACAGGTCGATTGGCCAGAGCGGCGCTGATCAATTTAGGCCGCACAAAGCGTCACGGCTGTCGTCACTTTGCTCCCTCTCCCTTCGAATTCGAAGCAGTCAGGGTATCTGCTGCCTGTTCTTGTAATTAATAGTATTTTTCTTTGACATCCTTTTGTTTGATCAACGCAGATAGGTGCTTTGGTAGAGCTGAGCATTGGCTTAATGGATGGCAATTCAACAATGGTGAAAGTGGATATGGCAGGCACTATCAAGGAGGTGCTTGCACAGCTTACTAAGGACCTCAAAATTCCCAATGCTGCTGATTGGAAGCTTTTTGCCCACTACGGAGCGGACAAGAACCCAAAAAATCGCTTCAACGGAGGTAAACGCCCAGATCCTCCTCTACAGTCTTACTCCACAGGTTAATTAATTATGATTATGTTGTTGGTGTGATCAGATATGGGGCAGCTTTTGGATGATGGCAGCAGCGTGATGGATGTGATTGCATGTTGGGAGCGTAATCACCCAGATGTACCTGTGCACTTCTCCTTCCGTAGGTTCATTATGTTCAATAAAGCCACAGAACCAAAGGACCCTTCAACCGCACACCTGCTGTGTCACCAAGTACCACAAACCCAACTGATGTACTAATAATGTTCCTCTAAGAGCTATTTAATAATTTTTTGTGTTTAGGCAATTGGACAGGTTATAAGCGGCCGACAGATGGTAACGGAGGAAGAAGCGGCCTACTTAGGTGCCATGCAGCTGCGTATGGAGCACGAAACTGAACTCAACTGGGACACAATCACGTAATATCTCAGCTCTCTCTCTCTCTCTCTCTCTCTAGAACCCACGGTCACTATGCCAAGGCTTATGGCTAACCATACATCTCTCTCTCTCTCTCTCCCCCGCTCCCGCTCCTGGTGTGTGTCTAACACTTGGTTTTCTCTGTTAAGTGCAAAGATAGGCGAGTACATTCCCAGACATTTGCTGGCCAACAAGACCCCAGAGGAGTGGACAGAGCAGCTGCGCATACAAACCGAAAAGAACAAGACTGCTTCAATGACGGTGACTGGGGCAGAACAAAAGTACCTCGAAGCAGCCAGGCAGTGGGACCACTATGGGGCGTCCATCTTCTTCTGCACTGTACGTGCATGCTTGGCTTTCCTCATAAGATATAGATTAGTGGATTGACACCGAATCCTTTTTGTTGGCAATGGCCAGCGCTCACAACAGGACACTCCAGAGACAAGGCTTCTCGTAGTGGACGTCCGCGGGCTGCACATAGTAGAACCGCCTGCAAAGGTAAATAAAAAGAAGCAGAGATCAGAGAGAGCATGTCCCACTTCAATTTACCTCTTCCTTTTAACATCAAGCATAAACTTCTTTATTGCATAATTCTCATTATGACTGTTTGCTTTCTGAAGAATCATGTGGAGTCCTTCACGTTTGCCAAGATAGCAAACTGGGCTGCGACCGAAACTGAATTCGGAGTTGTCGTGGGCAGCCTCATGAACCCGTCCAGACACGTATTCTACTCTTCTGAGGTGCGTTCACGATTATCTTCTTCCTCAACATATATATATATACCACCAAAAGGGCTGAAGAAAATGAAATGGCTAACCATACATCTCT
>CDFI01101786.1:0-10766 GCA_000826405.1 Acanthamoeba divionensis | reverse complement strand
TTCAAACAGAAGAAAGTGAATTGGAAACAGAGGAGATAGCTGAAACAGAAGATACTACTGAAACAGAAGAAAATGAAGAAGCAAACCAAGACAATCAGGTGGAAGAAAAGGAAGAAGAGAAAACAAAACCTTCTGGCCAAGTGATTGTCAACTGGATGAAGAAACGTCACATGGGACGAGTCATGAGAGAGTTCCTTAGATTCCAAGAATGTGAATACCTCAACGTAGAGCCCAATGTTGAGATTCAAAACTTCCTCAGAAATATGGCTTGGCCTTCTTCCTTCCTTTCCCTTCCTTTCTCATTCACCAGATCTCCCCTTTCTTCTCCTTCCATCTCAACTTCTCCTTCTCCTTCTCCTCTCGCTTCTCCCTCTTGGCAAGCCGTCCAGAGTTCCCCATCTCTTTCTTCCTCCTCTTCTCATTCCAATGGTCAGTCCTCTACCAATACTATTTCTCCTTGTCTCTCTCCTCGAAGCATTTCTTCTCCATGCATACGGTCCTATTCTGTATCCTCTTCTGCACGTACCTCTTCTTCTCTTCTCTCTAACTCTCCTTCTTTGATCGATTTCACACACGACTTCATGAGTGTGCTGAGTGAAAAAGAGCTCTACGCCCTCTCCTTGAAGATCGAGCCCAGAAAGTCAGTGAGATTAGGAAAGAATATATCGGGAGTGAGTAACAATGCAAAGACAACAAGCATCACCAACCTCACTTTATTTTATAGGAGGAACAGCAAAAGGGTGAGCAAGAGCTCAACCGACGGCGACACTCTAACTTCCACGAGTATATGTGAGACATTGACGGCAGAAAAAACAGAAGAAGAACCAAAGGTAAAGACAGCTTCCTTCACACCCGTGGAATCCTCTAGTTCAGTAAAGACTGAGAAACAAGATGAAGAAAGAAAACAAGAGCACGCCATCGAGGAGAAGCTAAAGAAAAGAGAAAAGAAGAAGAAAGGGAAAGAGAAAGAGGACAAAGAAAAAAAGGAAAGGAAAGAAGAGAAGGAGGAGAGGAAGAAGAGGAGAACACTCACAGCATTCAAGATAAAGACAAAGCACAAACCAGCTTGTTCTGATGATTCCAGTAAGAGCTATTGCGAAGGGCAGGAAGCTGGTAACGATGATGATGTGACAGCCATCGACAAAAATCTACAGGAAGAAGAACAAGAGGAAGGCGTTGGTGAGGTTCCAAAGAAAGAGAAAGAGAACAAAAAGAAATCAAAAAAGAGAAATGGCTCTCTGCTGCCATCAATGATGAAGCACTTCTTGCCTCACCACAGCAGCAACAGCAACAGCACTGCAAATGATAACAAGCGATCTTGAAAGAAGGAACAACACTTGGGTGTGTGGCGTGTGGCGTGTGGTGTACATTCATTATATTATTTATCTCTATTTATTTATCTCTTTTTCCTAATGAGCATTGATGGTGCCAGAGAGAGCAGAGAGCAGAAACTGTGTATGGTTGATGAGGGGAACAATGCAACTGCTCTCTCTTTCTCTTGTGCACCAGATTTCATTTGCCTTGAAAAAAATATTTATTATTCCGCGTCTTTCCGTATTCTTCTGGATGTTTCTGAATCTTTCTGGTAGTCATCGTGAGATGACAAAAAACGTGCCAATTCACAGTGTGTTGGGCACACCAAGAAGAATAATTTTTGTTTATTTTGCAGCAGCAGTGATGGGTAGACTTCATCTTCAGCTGCTCATCATCACTGCCCTTGCTTTCACCTCTGGTGGTTTGTGCAGCCTTTATACGGTGTATTATGATGGTGCCACGCAGAAGTATTCCGTGCAGGATGGCTCAGACCAAACCAACGGAATTGCAGTTGCTGAGTACAGCAATGAAATGAACACCACTGGCTGGGCCCGATTCAACCTCAAGTCCAATCCCATCTTCTCTGATGACCTCCAAGCCTTTGGCTCCGGCTACCTAGAGGGCGTACTCAGCGCTGAGCTCATCTGGCAAAGCTGGTACAACTTCAACATCAACCAGTTCAACGGTACTCCCCTTTTGTGATCACTCAACAAAAGCCCCATCTTCAAGCTTGAATGAAACACGCCAACAATATTGCGTTTTCAAGCATGTCTCAGACATAATGAAAATGGTGGTTTGGTGGGGGGGGGATGGGCATCACAGGCGCGGAGCCACCTGCAAAGTTGTTGGAGTGGTTCAAGGAAAACTTGGCGTTTATGAATCGTGAGATCCAACTGAATGCAGCGACGTCGGCCTACTGGCGCCACCTTGGCCTTGTCCTTGCACAGCTGCGTGGTATTTCCGTAGGATACAACGATGCCATCACCGCAAGTGGCAATAGCTCTATGCGCCTTACATTTGAACAGATCATTATGCTCAACGCCGATGGGGACCTGGAAGACCTTTGCGTCGTACGGCTTGCCTTAACTCTCTGGTTTCTAGTTTCTTGATCTAATCTTTCGTTATTGTTGGCATCTGGGCTTTAGGTTTGTGGCTGCAACTCTCCTGATAAACGAAGCCCCAACTTGCCCGTTAGAAACACCCATTGCTCTTCCCTTGTTAGGGTTACCTATGACCTTCAGGTACATCCCACTAATTCCTGGGATTGCATATTGTTGCATATTCAATTCTCACAACTATTTAAGGAAATGTATGCAGGTCATACAACATGGGCAGGCTACTACACCATGGTACGTATGTTCAAGAGGTATGAGATGCCCTTCAGTGCGCCACAGACACAGGCGCGTGTTAGCCTTTTCTCCAGTTATCCTGCATACATTGGATCAGTGGATGATTTCTATCAAATGTCAAGGTAAGTTCCAATTCTTTCTGTTTCACACCCTCCATTACAACTTTGGTTCTTTCTAGACTTATGTTACTTCCATATATTAATAATCAGTGGCCTTGTTGTGATGGAGACCACAAATGGCATTCTCAACAATTCTTTGTATGAGTCGGTTACTCCAAACAGTGTTCTCAGCTTTTTCCGTGTCGTGGTAAAAAATCATTTCTAAGAAGAAGGAAAGAGTGAGAGTCATTGTTGAACAGTGTAGAGTTATATATATAATTGACTATGCGCTTGTCATCACACCCAGGTTGCTAACCGCATGGCTACAACTGGTGATCAGTGGATCGACATATTCAAGCGTTACAACAGTGTAAGCACAGCTACCAACGAGCACACTATTTAAAATCTCAGCTTTTCAAGTGCAAGACTCTAATGCAATGGTGAATTTGATCAATTGTCTGTGAGCATGCACATATATTGAGTGATCAAATAATTAATTTTATGTACAGGGCACGTACAATAATCAATGGATTGTGGTCAATTATAATCTGTTTACCCCAGGACAGCCCTTGTCCAAGGGTACCCTTTACATAGCCGAACAGATTCCCAACTACGTAGAATCTGCTGATGTCACTGACTATCTACGCTTGGGGTATCTACCTTTTTCGTCTTTGAAATCATTCCACACACTTTTTTCTCATCCATCATTCATCATCCCTTTGCTTCTCTCTCTCTCTCTCTCTCTCTCTCTCTCTCTCTCTCTCTCACACACACCTAGGTATTGGCCAAGCTACAACGTTCCGTTCTTCGAGAACATTTACAATATCTCTGGTTTCCGGGAAGCAAGAGAGGTCTATGGTGAGTGGTTCACTTACCAGATGAATCCTCGCGCGCTCATCTTTAGGAGAGACGGTCCAATGGTCAATGATCTGAAGGCTGCCAGAGACTTCTTGCGTTACAATCGCTGGAAGACTGATCCTGCTTCCTATGGTAAGGACATGTCAATTTACCAAACAGATACTTTAGCCAGCTGGTGTCATGCTTAGTTGATTGATTTGGATTCTCTTGGTAGGAAACCCTGGCAATCAGATTAGTTCTCGCTTTGATCTGGTGCCAGAGAACTCTCATCCCACAAACCCCAATCTTGCCCGTGCTGCCTTCGGTGGAATTGATTCTAAAGTAACTTCCAAAGGTTTGAATTTCCATCATTTTATGTCGAAGAAGAATACCGTTTCGTTGGTGCATAGATAGAGTCCAAGAGGGTGAATTGTATTAGTGGCACTATTTATTATTATCTTACATGCAATAAATCTCCACAGCGTTGGTAGATGCTGGCAAGAGTCATGCACAGAGTGGCCCAAGCCACGACTTCGTGCCCCCATTTATTTGGACTGAAGATTGGGCACAGATTCCTCACTTAGGACAACCTCAGGTACCACCCACCACCACCCACCACCCTTTCTTTTCATTTTTTTTTAATGTGTTAATGAAAAGATCAATTTGACTAACGCTTTGTTTGGATAATGTTTTGATTCACAGCTGTGGAACTTTGGTTGGGTAGAAATGCCTGAAGGGCGGTCTATTGATCAGAACAATGATAATGATGGCCACTAAAGTGAAGTTTCACTAACAGAAGCCAAAAGTCAAGAAGAGAAGTTTCTAGTATTCATTTATTTATTTATTTATTTATTTATTTATTTATTAAATTTCTCTCTCCTTGTCAGTAGTGATCTTATGAGCATGAAGAGGGTCTTTGGTGTCTGAACTGAAGTAATTTTTTTTTGCAAATATGTGATGAAAAAGTTGGAAGTACAAAACTTCTCACAGCGACTACTACTACGAATAAAGCACAGGCTTTTCAGAGAAAGAAGATGCTCTGGGGCTGACCGCCATGGAAGTAAGCTTTACTAATGACTTTACCATTGGTGACATCCACTGTGACTAAAGCAACAGAAGTGCCTCCTCCATTGCCCATAATGGTGTAGAACACTTCTTGTTCTTTACATCCTGATTCATTCAGACATGTGCTAGAAATAAATAATGAACATTATTGCAAGGTAAGCTTTGTTGGTTCTCCCACTAATGTAGAAATTCCTCCAACAGTGATAACCAGGCTCTGTTTTCCCACTGGAATATTGGGTTTATCAGGCCTGTCGGTGGATCTATGGAGTGCCCTCATCTCTGCCCCATGCCTTAATGTAAGACAGTTTAATTTACATTCATTAATGACCTGCACACTCCTTGTGTATTAACTGAGTAACTTCACACCTAAAGAAAGATGAGCGAGAACCCTCTGTCAGACATCAAACTACTGACAAACAATCTATTCTTTGGATCTAATGTTGCAGCATCTCTGGCCAGGCAATGAAGTATTTCAGATAGAGGAGAACTCTGAGTGTTAGAATAATGGTGTTACCTGCATTTGAGGGCCATTGATATTTTTTGATTATTATTGGCTTACTTAGTCGCCACCTTAACAAATCTGATATCCAATTTTTTGGTTTTTCTTCTTTCTTTTTGGCAGTTCCAAGAATCAGCTGAAAAAGAAAACAACAAATGATGAGGAAGTGCATCATCTGGCCCACCCCACGCCTTGCCCTTCTTCCTTTTGCAGGAAGCAAACTAGCAAACAAGAGTGGAGCCACATACAACACCACGACATGGATGTGTCACTTTTTTGCTATCAATCCCCGCGGAACAAATTTCCAGCGCCAGTTTGCAGATGATCAAAATAAGGGTGTAAAAAGATTTGGCAGGCCTCTCATCCATCATTATCCTTTCTCCAGGGCTTCTTTTGGGGCAGTGGATATCTTAAAGGCAAGCATGCTAAAACCCAAAATTCGTGATATTGTTGATACACCATTCACAAAGGAGGAAATACTGCAACTGATGGAAAAGCTTGGCCTCAACGAGCCAAGAGATTTGCTGCGCACGACAGATCCTTTCATTGAGTATCTGAGTCTGTCTGATCCATCAGTGCCAGATGACGACATTTTGGCAGCGATGATAGAGTACCCAAGGTACCCTCCCCCAAAAAACAAAACCAAAGAAAATTTGCTCACCCATTTATGAATTAACGGCAATGGATTGTTGTGGTTTGCAACAAGGATTATGAAGCGGCCAATAGTCGAAATGCCTTTGCTCTATGTAAATGGCCAAAGTGAAAGGAAGTACCTCATCGCCCAGCCACCACAGAAGCTGTTTGACATTCTGTTGCCTGAAAGCGCAGTTGAGAAAGAACCCCCTGCCCCAGACCCCAAACTAGCAGAAGCAGAACAATGGTACGTTTAGGGTTTAGGGTTAGGGTTTAGAAAGTGGCAAGGCTCTCTCTAAAACAAGACTCCTTGGCTCTGTGCCTTTGTTTGTTTTCAGGCTGGTCGAGTGGGAAAGGAACGCAAGAGGAGGTGCAGACGAAAAAGATGACACGTTGGAGCAATTTACAGAGGCGTTGAAATTTCTGGACGAGGAGAATTTTGAATTTACAGAAGAAGATGACGAGATAGAAGACGATGAAGGTGAGGAGGAGGATGGCGAAGAGGAGGAATATGATGAAGATAGCGAAGAGGAGGAAGAGAATGATGAAGAGGAAGAGGAAGGTGAGGAGGAAGATGGCTTACCAGAAGAGATCTGCATGACGAAAAAATAAAAAAACTAATTAAAATCAATTGAACAAGGTTGGTAGTTGTTCGTTTTTTGATTATAGGACCAACCAATGTAATAACATTATTTCAATTTGACAGATGATATGATCAGAAAACATATGTTGGGGGCAACCGCAGCATTGCAACCGCTGTGTGTCCGTTAAGCGAAATTGGCCTTTTTTTAATTTTTATCTGCTTTTTTGTTGCCATGGGGGCAGTCATGCAGGACCGAATGAAAATTCAAAAAGCAGCCGCAGAGTTGAGTTGACCGCAAGCGGCGTGCTTCAATTTCTAGGTAACCTCAATCGCCGATTGGGCCAAACGGCGTCTTTCCGATTCTGCAGTCACCAGCAATAAAAAAGAAAGGGTGTGTGTGTGGCCAACCAACCAACCACCTTCGTAGGAAGGGATCTGTGTTTAGAGAGTTTTCAGCGGACAGGGAACTTTTTACCCCCACAGTGTTTCTCGCCAGGTAAACAAGACACTCCCACAGATAACACACCTGGTACCATTGTTCCCCTTCGAGTCAGCTGCACCACCACTTCGACTGCTACCACCCTACCCTCCAAGAGACATATAATATTAAATGGGTATGCTCTCCTGGGCTCTTTTGCTCTCGACGTAAACCAACTTGAAGTCTCATTTATATTCGAAAGAAAGAGAACACTTTCTTTCTCTTGAAGAAGTGCTTCAGTTTTTTTTGGTTCGTTTGAGATTAACATCATATGGGGGCTTCATATGAAAGGGAAGACCGATTTGTTATACCTGCCGCCTTTTCAAAAGGGGCTCTTGGTTGAGAGAAGGGCTTCGCTTTCGCCCAATAAGTTGCTCAAGTTAACTGAAAGGAGAAAAAAAACTGAAGCACAAGTCCCCGTCGTATATCCAAGATATATCGCGAACTCTGGAGAGAGACAGTCTGTTGTGCGTCTACATTTTTATTTTCTAAGCGACTTCTTTCTTGTAACAGCTACTTTGGCAGATTTCCACATGAACAGTTTGGCTCCCTTCTACGAGAACCTCTCTCAATATTATGATCCTTCTGTTACAAGCGTGCCTGCTCCAGTCAATAACTGCTACTCTTCCTCTCCTTCGTTGGATAGCTTCCTGATGTACGCCGATCACCTGCTCAACTCCTTTGCCACAGTAGGCAGCAGCCAGGGTTCCACATCTCTCAAAACCACTGGTGCAAGCATGCAAACTAAGCACGCTAAGGAGCTGGTTGATTATCTTCCACACGAAGCCGAAGGTAACCAGACTCAGACTAGTGCTTCAAGCTTTTCCTATAAGTCAGAGAATAAGGAAGACCACTGGCAACTTCCTCGGTCGCAAATGATGAACGTAGGTCAAGCCCAGAATCAGCCTATGCCTTATGTTACGGCAATGTCGTCAATGGGCAAACAGGAGTACCGCTTGTGTGTCCGCGCTCCTGCTCTTGGCACGTTTTACCTGTTTACCAGGCCAGATAGAACAATTGGAGAAATCATCCCAGAGATTGAACGCGTAAGCTTTTCTACCCCTTCCTTTAATACGCCTCTGGTTGCAACGCAACTGATCTGTGCATCTCTTTCTTTGTTTGTAGACCATCTGGGACTTGTACAGGATTTATGTGAAAGTGAATCTTGTGCAAAACAGCGAAGGCATAGACCTGCCTTTTTCTTGCACGGTGGTTTCGGTCCTACAGGACCGTTCTCTAGTTTGTGTACAATACATGCATGCCAGTGACGAAGGCATGATGGGCAATGAGTCAGCCATGCGTGTTGGTAAGTAATCACATCTTCGTCGTTACCAATCTATTGAGGTGTTCGGCCAGTCATTTGACTCATGATTTACTTACCTCAACAGGAGAAATTACCCACACTCAGCAGCAGCGCCCTATCCAGCCCCAATATTCTCCTCAGAGCCCTCCCTATTCTCCTCAGCGCTCTCCTCAGTATTCGCCTCAGCCTTCCCCTCAGCGTTCTTCTCAGAGTTCTCCACCTTCCTCATCAGCCCAAGTGCATTCTCCTCCTACTGTGACGAGTGAAGAGGTCAAGTTTAGAGAGGCGCCGCCGACCAAGGTGATCCAAAACAAAGAATTCAGCTTTACGGTCTCTATTAAAGATCTCCGCAGTGGCTTCTCTTGCCCAAGCCCCCTCGCAGACCAAATGGCGGGGTAAGGATTAAACTCCCCCCCTCCAATTGCATGCAGAGTACTCGTGATGGTCTACTTTTTTTTTCATGATTCTAAGACAATTGGCTCTTTAATGCAGTGACGATTCTGAAGCCAGCTACGTGTCGCACAAGAATGTGTGGGGGGCGCCAGTCCCTATGCCCATTGATGACAGTAACGAAGACAGCTTCTTGAACTGTGAAGTGCCAATTGATGTTGTCGTTGAAGAAGAAGGCGGAGGTATCCTACATCCAAGGGACTACAGGTAAACAAACATTCACCTCTTGCTTTTTTTCCCCCAACGAACAAAAATAATTATAATTAACATTTTTTCAATGATGCACGGCAGGATTCGTTGTTCTGTGTTGGACAAGAACGAAGGGCTCTACGTCTTCTTTGTGAAGATAAAGAAGAACTCTCACTACGGCAGGACGCGCTTTCTCATCAGGATTAAGAGAAAGCAGCCTGGCAAAAGGGAAAGAGCCCTGCAGTATCGCGAAACCCATGCACTGAACCGCAAAGACATGCTCAACAGCACCTCCTCCTCCTCCTCCAATGGAAACCTTTCAGCGGTGGACATCCTCCTCGTATCGCACCCCATCGTGGTCATCTCCAAAGAGAGAAAAAATAAGCGCAAGAGGTCGCACCAGCACCACCACCAGCAGTCCGCGACCACCGCAGCCCAGCAGCAGCAGCAACACCACCACCACTAAATGAAGCTCCCGCCCAGCCCGCCCTGCAAAAAACCATCCCCTCCCCTCTGGTTTCTCATGCGATGGAGGCCAAGTTGGCCCCGGTTCGCACACGGGGCACGCCGCATTCGCTCCCACGCACAAACCCGCTTGGCGAGACGACGTGTGTGCGCATGTGGCGCTCCCTGTGTGTAGCTACCGGCTCGTCTCTGTTTGCTTACCCTCCCCCCCATAACGTGCAATCTTTTTCGTTCATTAATGGCGCCCCTCTTACAACAACCACACCCCACCAGAGATGAGTCGAGGCTGTTCTCATTATTTCATCATCATCATCACCATCATCATCATCAACAACAACAACAACAATAATAATAATAAAACGAAACAATGTGGGCTGGCCCTCTTCTCAATTTCTCAAATTTTTATTTGCATCACACAGAGACCTTACAGGCCCTTGTTGCTTGACATTTGTACCCCTCTGGGGTGACTTGTGAGCTTGCTACCAGGCGGCATTTCAGGGTTGGGATGGTGATGGGTGACTTCAGTGACCTGTGTGCCCTCTGGCTGCTCGGCCAAGGCTTCGTGGTATCTGGCCTTGGCCAGGAGCTCATTAAACTTTTTCATGTTGAAGAAGTGATCGTCGTTATACTTGCCTGCTTTCCATTCTTCGGCCATCTCCCTGTACCTTTTGGCAGCCTCCAGATGCTCCTCCTTGGTCATAAGGTAGGGAAACTGGATTTTCTCTGGCAACTCTTTCTTCGTTACTGGAGCAACTGACTCTGCCAGAATGGGCTTGTGGTGTCCTCCAGGAGGCACAACTGTCTTCAGATGGGAAGCATCTTCCACTGTCGTGTGCACGAGGCGGCTGTGGACATCTGCTTTCTCATCAACACTGGTACCCTGTTTTGTCTCTGCTCCAATTTTGGAAGCCATTCTTCTTTTCTCTCTAAAGCTGTTTTATCAACACTAAAGAACACTCTCTCTCTTTGTATGTTTTGTTTTTATGTGTGTTGCCAGTTGAGTGTGTGGGGTGTGTGTGTTTGTGGTACAGTACCGCAGAGAAGAAGAGGAAACCTGCGCCAAAGGCAGCGAAAAGCCGCCAAGAGCCTAATGCACGTTCAGACGACTTTCTGTCGGAAAGAACAACTCGCCACCTTGCGTGCATGCATGCTGTTAAATTTTAGTTTTCAATGCTATTAACACGTTATATTTATTTCTTTGAGTAAATAAGTGGACACAACCTGTTTGTTTCACACAACATTAGATCATCGTCGTCATCATTGTCATCATATGAAATGTATTTTGCGCTTCTTGGTGACTTTTTTCTTGTCTTCTTTCTTCTGCTGCAGCATCTGCAGCCGCTTCCTTAGTGCCTCTTTCCTGCTGGCCTCGCCCGGCGACTCCTGATAGTTCAGTGCATTGATTTCATGGAGTGCTGCGTAGCAAGATTCCTTTCTCTGTTGATTGGGGAAAAGAAAAATAATCTTTAACACTCTCGCGGCAACCATTAGGTTTCTTTGTGT
>CDFI01101756.1:0-12046 GCA_000826405.1 Acanthamoeba divionensis | reverse complement strand
CAACAATCAAATGCACCTTGATGGCCTTGCATTCCTTCTTTATAAAACAGCAAATTTTTCTTCTCATCACATCATTGATGAATGGCTAGGCTCCATCAATAAAAAGGGTTTTGGTTTTATTTCTTCTTCTTCTTCTTCTTCTCTTTGTCAGCAGCTTCACTGGGAGTAATAGGCATCATCATCATCTTTCAAGGCATGGCAAATAAATAAATAACATCATATTATGATCAATCTCATCTCATCTCATCTTCATAACAAATGACATGTCGTCCTTTATTTAGTACTCGGCGTGGGAGGGTGGCAGAGGTTCGGGATGGTTCTGTAGGATGGCAAGCGCTGACTTGTGCACAGCAGAGAGGAACCGGCGCAGCTGGTCGCGAGTGAAGAGGGCGTAGAAGTGGTGGTACTCGTCTGCCACGAGATCTGCCAGCTCAACTGCGTCGCCGTACTGGCCGCTCCCGTGGAGCACCGCATGGCACATAAAGAAGGCCTCCACCACCACCCGCTCTCTGATCCGCTCCATTTCTTCCACTGTGTGTGTGAGAGAGAGAGAGAAAAAATCAGAAATTCAGGTGCTCTGAGCACGTCGAGAGTCGTGTTATGACTTACCCCGCACTCTGATCCGCTCCATTTCTTCCGCTGTGAATGTGTTGAAGGCCAAACATTATATGCGTTAGTTGGAGAAAAAAATTCTCTCTCTCTCTCTCTCTCTCTCTCACACACACACACACACACACACACACACACACACACACAACAAGAAGGTGGGTTAAATACATTGACTTTGTGGAAGGGAGGGCAGAGAGTCTACGAGCCAGCCGTTAGGGAAGAGTAGAAGCGCGTACAGCTGCTTCATGGCCCCCTGCGCATGCTCCCAATGGCTTGCTTGCCACGCTGTCATCGCCTGTTTATAGGCCTATAATATATATATATATATATATATTTCACAGTTAGCCAAATCATAAGGCAGTCACATGATTGATGGGCGGGATTGCCTTGAGCTGGTTGGAATACACTATCTGTTGCGAGGGCAGGCTTGTATTGCCCGCTCTGGGCTCCACTGGCCGCTCATACATGACCCTATTTGTGTGAAGTGCAAATTGATAGAAAAGATTATGTCGGATGGAGGGCAATGCTTGGCAATAGGGTAGAAGTATGTACCTGGCCCATTCCTGGTAGGCTTGAAATGCGGCGCAGTACTGTTTGTAGCAAACGAACTCTCGCACAGCGTTCTTTTCTTCTGTGCTCTAAATGCGCAGTAAACAGAAGGAAGGAAATAAAGTTGGTAATGTTTTTTGGGCGGGTGATGACACTGAGGAATGGGATCTCTCGGAGAAGGGCCTGGACTCACTGACCTCTTTGTATCTCCAAGCACGCTGTATCACGGCTACGGAGTCTCTGGGCAGCACTTGCAAGAGCCGCTGCAAGGAGAGGTGCTTGTTTGCAACTGATGAGTTGAACAGTCAGAAAAACTTGGTCTTAATCAAGGTCGATCGAGCAAGGGGGCGTGTGTACGTATGAATTTGCGTGCCAGTGCGTTTGCTTGTATAAGGGCATCAGCACGCTGAGCGGGGTCAAAGAGAAGCCACTCAATGGCACTGATCCTGCTGGCGTCTTCTTGGCTCACTTCCCTCTGTAGTCTGCCTAGTTCCTCCTCCATTTCTCCTGTATCTTTCTCTTCCTATTGTAATGCCATTAGCGCACGACAAAAGAGCATCTCTGTTAGTAGAGGTGAAAGGCTTACATGTGGGGAAGCAACGCGGACAAGTTCAACGACTCGTCGTGTGATGTGGTTGACATCAAGACCTGACAAACATTGATTAGAAGAAACTCTGTTTTACAAAAACAGGTTGAAAAACTATTTTCGCTAATGGGAGGGCGTTGGGCTAAGAGTTTGAGACCTGCTTTGTCGGCAAGGTCCAGACATCGCTCACGTTCATGACGCGCCTCGATGCTACGAAGGAATTGAGCATAGATCTCAACTTGATCTTTCACAGGTAGTCGTGATGTGTACAGGGCCACCAATTCTCGCTTTTAAAAATCACCAAAACACGAAAATTATCAGAATTGCATTCAAGGAGAAGAACAGTGAGAATGGGGCTTGGTTACCTGATTGGTCTCTATGAGGTGTTGAATATAAGCGGTGAGTAGCTCATTGATGCGTGGACAATCTCCGTACAAACTCTGGAAGAACAATCCTATGTGAACAGCACAGCGTAGCAACGCCACCCCCTGCCAGCTCATCCTGCCAAGTGTGGGCTTTAAGTTAATTTATTGCGGAATGGGGGGGGGGGCAGGCCTTACCTCTTTCCCTGAAAGAGAGTCCATTCTGCAAGAGAATTCATGAGTTCATTCTTCTTTCCTAAAATCAGAAGCGTCTGTATGATGTGGTGGGGCTCGTTGATGCCATGCCTGTGAAGAATTGTTATGAGTAAATTAACTGTGAGAAACTAAATTAGCAGACCAGAAGAGTGGTGTTGAGACCGTAGGGCAGGTACGTCGCTTTTGATGAGGTCGTCGAAGATGCGATGCAAAAAGTCAGGTGTGAGGGTAGTGTTATCGTGAGAAGATACTCCATTTGTTCCATTTACACCCAGCCTGCTATATTGCCTATTAAGCTCCTACTCCCAACCAAACCCATCAACTAATAAGTCGGTGTTCTCTTCCAATTCTTTAATCACATGTGTTATATCAAAATTGCGCGTTTTAGGCTCCGTTACACGTAGAGTTATAATGGATATAGAAACGGGTGATACCTTGTCCAAGGTATGGCTCATCAATGCTTTGTATCGAGCCCACAGATGATCCTCCCAAGAATGACAGACGCCAGCCATTGCGGCCAAATTACCGCATAGAGCGCCGTAAACAGCACGCTCGTAATCGGTCACAGCCGGCTATGTAACAAAACACAGTTAACACATTTCTAAACATCTATAGACATAAGCATCATTAGTTCACACAGGCATACCTCTTCAGATAGTTTATAGCAAGCTGCCTTCCAGAGGTGATATGGATCAGATTCCATTCCTTCTCCTTCATCCACTGTATTGACCAACACATTAGAATTAGTATTGACTGCAGGTGGAAAATAGAAGTTCAAGAGAATAGACTGTGGCTGAAGCGTAACAGGAGGAGAAGAGTACTTGGAATGATGGGAAGTTTTGATAGCGTGACATTTAATGTGGCGGCGCGCCAAGGCTGGCCGCACTGCCTGGAAAATTCAGCCGCCCCTTTACGTCTGCCAGACCTCAACATAAGCCATAAGGCACCGAGCATACGCCTCTCGTCTTCCTGTAACACAAAGAGAAAGAATGTAGGTGAGTGATCTGTGTCACCGCCAGAAATTTAACATGAGAGAATAGATTATGTTTACGGCGTCTTCGGGGTGGATTGATTTCTTCTGGCGCAGAGGTGCGTCTGGGTCCAAAGAGTTCACTACATCGTATGAAATAGCACCATTGGAGATAAGTAGGTGTAATGTATTGCGCAATGTAGCATCAACATGGTAGCACTTGGGAGAGTCCCATGCGGCCACCTCCTCTAGCCACTTCGTCACAATCTAGATGTCATACATATATACATAAAGATAAGAAGGAAGAACGTTGTATGATAGTACGTGTACTTGTCAGATCTTTGCTTTTAAGAATATTATTAAATAATCACCTTTGATTCTCTAAATAGATGGTCATTCTGAAGCATTTCTTTTTTAATCTGCTTTTGGCTAATGCTGATTAGACGGGCTGGAGTGTCAGCTTGGCTGCCCTCTTGGCTTCTGTAAACACAAAGTTGCTGTTAGCGCTGCAGCGTAAATCCGCTGTGTTAACATAAAAGAAAAATACCTTTGGGCTCTATGGTGGCGGTCACGGTAGAGAGCAAGGAGAAGAGCCCATGTATTTCGTTCCATAGCCAACATCAAGCGCTCCTGCTGAGCACGCACAGCGCCCACAGAACCTCCTACCACCACCCCAAATCCCTCCTCAGCTGACAATGCTCCAAGAGTCGCCGCCCTTTTGTTATGACTTAAGGTTAGCGAAAGAGAAAGAGAGCAGAGAGGCAATTGAATCGGCACCATTTACCTTGAATGGCAAATCTCTTCGTAATGTTTGAGAGCCTCAAAGAGATCGGTAGTCTGCTGCAGGACACTGCCAAATTGGGCCTCTTCTGGCCTTTCCCTGGATGTCTCATCAGAGTTCAGTTCTCCTGCTTCGAGCAACGGTCTTCCAAAATTGCCCGTCTCTCTTCCAAGACCTAAACATCCTATTGATCAGCTATTCCTATGATAGAATAAAGCCAAGAAAAATGTACCTGCTTCTGAAACTTGCTGTATAAAGGTGTGACCTATTGGTGTCTCCGTTGCATCCCACGAGGTAGGAGGTAGGTTGTTCAGTGGAGGTAGGTTATGGGCAGTGCCATTCTCTTCATGGAAAGATCCACCAACAAACAGACGGCCATACCCATCATCATATCCCCCATTTTGCCACGCTATGCATACAATCACACATTATAATGGTGTGCGTGTGTGAGAGAGAAAGTGAGATAAGCCAATAAGCCTCGGTTTAGCTAGGGAGTTGTGGCGGGGTAAGAGCAGAGGAAACATACATCCACTTGGCCTGTCAGCTGTATGGATGAAAGTTGAAGTGTCCAGGCCACCCCTCAAAAATCGGTCTTCGTCGCTCCCTGCCTCCCCGCACATTAATCACTTGCCCACACGGGTGTGCAGAGAGAGAGAGAGAGAGGGGGGATACTTACGGACATCAGAAAATTCGCCATCTACATCGTTGCCATCGTAGGGAGATAACAATGCCCCCTCATCTCTCCCTGAATAATCTAATTGAGAACTCAATGTTGCAAATGCAGCATTCTTTGGGGGGGGGAATACCACTGTGCCAGCTAGAGAGCAAGCTCGCTGAGGGGGGCGCACCGCCCATGTTGTAAGAAGACAGAGATCTGGGATGAGTGCCATGGGGTGGTGGTACCTCAACATCCATCTGCGGGCCGTCTTCCCCCTCAGAGTCAGTGCCAATGTGGTTGGCCACAATTTTTTGAGATCCTCCAAACAACCATCCTGTTGCACCAGTAGAGCCAACGGACGAGCTGTGGCGGGAGCTCATCTCCTCTCTATCTCCCTTTATCTCTCTCTCCCTCACGCCAAAAGAGAGATTAATCAAATTCAAGGCCACTGTGGCAACCGCAACAAAGCAGGGTCGATTTGTGCAGAAATTCTGCTCAATTAAAGTCGAATTTCTGATCAATTATTGTCAGTTTTCATACCACAACCGCGAAGCTGAAATCTAAACGTTTCTAGTAAATTCTAGACAGATACAGAACCCAACAGAAATGCAAAAAAGGTGTTAACTTGAAGGTTTGGCTGTTGTTGGAATTCTTCACATGTGAAGAAGAGAGGAATTCGCCCTCCCACATGATGAAGAAAAAGAAGAAGGAAAAGATTATTGTTGTTGATGAGAAGGAGAAGTCAAAGATCAAGAGAAAGCCTGACAAGAAGGGCCAGTCCACCCCACTTGCAGCAGCCCCCTCAGAGAGCAACAAGGAGATCAAGGATGAGGCGAGTGAGCAGCAATTGCTGCTGGAAAGCACGCTGCCTCGCTTGCTTGAGCAAGTTGACCCATACTATACCACCCCCTTCAATTTTAAGGTACATCTAACACTCCAGCTCTTCAACCCCTTCCAAATAGTTTCATTCTTTGGCTTCCTCCAGGAAACCAGGGCACTCATCATGCTTCTTTGTGGTGACGTGTGGATTGGTGATTGATCAGCTTGGGAATTTAGAGTTGCTAGAGGGTCATGAAGAGGCCCACGATGGTGGCATGCTTGTGCCCCTGGGCGGGTTCAACCCTGTGCCTCGTATACTGAAGATGCTGCCTTCTGCTCACTCTAGCACATCCCCTTCTGAAGAACAGAAAGCTCTCACGAAACAGTGTAGCGATATGGATCAGGCGATGCAAATCATTGTTGACGGTTTGTTCCCTATCTTCAAAGTAATTAGTGTAATCTAGTGTTATTTTCTTGTGCTTCTTAGACAGCTCTGGTTCACTTGTTGCAAATTCGTCACATTTATTGTTCTATTGGGGGATAGCATACTATAATGGTTTCAACAGGTCCCTAGCAAGCTATGGGCGTGTGTTGAGAGACATATCTTCTTCAAAGGAGGGTGTGACACAGCTGAGGAGTCTCCTTCATGACACCAAATCCAAACTACAGATACGAAGCAAAGAATTGAAGCAGCTGTGGATGAAGAAAGTGGAATATACAGAAACGCTACGGATCATAGATGAAATGTATATTCCCAGCTATTATTTGGGGAAATAGTATAGCGCAGAGCAGAGCAGAGCAGAGCAGAGCAGAGCAGAGCAGAGCAGAGCAGAGCAGAGAAGAGAAGAGAGAGGGAGGGAGGGAGAGAGAGAGAGATGTAGTGAAATTACTGACACGCTTACGTCTGGACAGTGAAGAGGTACGGCGAGGGGCTGACCAAGTGCAGAGACTAATTGATCAGTCGGAATGGTCTGCTGCTTCTACGCTTCTTGCGCGTTGCGTCGCAATTCTGCAGCAGGTAATTACTATTTGAAAATCACATACACATACACACATTTAAGATTTATATTAGGAAGAGATTGCGAACATAGGTGCCCTGTATGACATGAGGATATCCATATTAGACCTCAACCATGTACATGAACCCTGTTTATATCATTTCTTTTTTACTTTTTCTAATCTCATTGTCCTGAAATCCAGAAATTCCATCTTAAATTGATAGACCAGCTTCATCAACAAGTTTACCTCAAATTGATTCAAGAGGAAGTCGATCAAGATTACCCACATTCACCTCGATTACGGCCAACACTCGATGGTACCGCTATTACCCTCTTCACCTGCTGTGCAAATTTGGCCACCAACTCATGTTAATCTTACGTTTCTTCTTTCTGATAGATAAATACGAAGTATCTCATTCAGATATAGCTAGCAACAAGGTTTATTCTCAAGATCCAGCAGACTTATGATAACTATTCTGAAGTTTGGGGCGGCATGTCTATGATCACTGGTGAATAGGTGGTAGTGCAGTCTCTGTTCATATTACATCGGGCAGAGGAGGCCCAAGAGGAGTTGGTTCATCGTGTGCCCACAGAGATGCGTTCCATTATAGAGCAATCTATTACTTACATTCTCAAAAGGCAAATGTCTTTCCCTCCTTTCGTACTATTATGTCACAGCTGGTAGTTACAAACTGCAAGCAAAGCTACCTAATAGAATCCATAAAATTGCACACTAAATCGATCTCTGCTATCACCATTCAGATATGAAGGGAAACGACCATCTCAGTTGTCTGCCACCACCTCTCGTACATGACTATTCCTCTTAAAATTTTGCAATTAACTAAAACCTTTTTTGATAAAATATATTCTTAATAACTTTGCGTTTTTTAAACAGCCTTTGAGGACATGTTAACAGTTTTATTTGGCAAATGTTTCATGGTACTGAGGAACCACAAGAATGTATATGGACTCTTTCAATCCTATGGTGATATAGAAGACGAGAAGGGTCATTCCACATCCAGTAAATCGCAAAACAAAGGTAACGTTTTTGGTCACAACGTTGGCCAACAATGTGACCAAAAAATTTCTACCACTTGTTTGGAGAAAACACCAGATTTCTCTTAATGTTCCAATAATTTCTTAAATATGATTACTTTGTTTTGGTTGTTCCAGTGTCCAATGAACTGTATAGTGTGCAAGGGGTTTGGGAGAGTGTGGAACGAGAGCTCATCGGTTTGCTTCGTATCTATTTGAGAGTTCCCACAACCCTCGACGGCATGGCCACGCGCTCCCTCAGCACCACGGACTCTTCATCTCATAATCAGGCCGGTCTTCTCTCTCCATTAGCCAACCCATCTACCAAGGTCTCTCACCCTTTCGTCGATGATAATACAAAATTCAAACCTTGACTGTGTCATATGATACAGATAGAACGTAAGCTTTTTAGCTTTGGGGACTCATCAGCAGCTACTTATAACGTAGCTAATGTATCAGAGGTATATGACTTTTCTCTTTGCTTCTCTATCTCAATCCAATATTCTAAGTTGTGATATTCATATACAATTATTTGATAAGGGTGTGGTGAACAGCAGAGCTGCCGTTCAACTTTTCAAAGCGTCACCTTCAAATATCCGTTTGGCCTATCCACTGATATCAAAACTTTATCAGCGGATCAGTACCATAGATCCTTCCCTTTGCCAGTACCCCTCCCCCAAAAGCCATTTCTCTCTCTCTCTCTCTCTCTCTCTCTTCCTCTCCAATCGAGTCACCAAACCCAGGCTTCTGGCAATCTATACATCTCCCCCTTCCACTCAGCAATTCAAAGACACTCCCAATAACACCTGGTTATTATTTACCGTTAAAAGGGAAGGTGGCTTGTTGCTGGAGTTTGCCAATGAGTTTATACGACATAGCTTCTTGCCTCAAGTGCAGAACCAGTACCAATTGAAGCTAACTGATACCCTAGAATGTAAGACTGATTACACCTATGGTAGTAAAACTGACTTAAAACTGAGTATGTCTGTGTAAATGATTAGCTGCAGACACTTTCAAACCACGTGAACATCTTGAAGGGGCGACCACCTTGCAACCTGAATTAGCCCCTTCTTTCCCACTAACTATGGTCCACATTCCTTCTCCTGCCAAAAACTCTCATCCCCCCCCCCAAAGAGCTGCGGTCACGTATGGCTCATGGCTACACACACACACACACACACACACAGGGTGTATTGGAGGTTTTTGAATGCGTTCGTGAGGTGGAAATTGATTTGAAGGCACTCAGGGGCACCAAGGGCACAGGAGAATTCATTCTGCTTGCACAAGATGCCCTCTCACTATTGCATACCAAGGTACAACTATCCAGCAATGCAATCTATTGGCACAGTAATAGTATATGAATAGATTGTTAATGGATTTTACGATAGTGTTGTTGCAAATTGGCTGAGGTATTTGAAAGCTCCCTTGTGGGCTCTCTTGTCGAGGACCCACGTATGATTGACCGCCTTACGGGCCAGCGGGCCTGGAATGCTCTCCTCGTCTCTCGTAAGGCTTTTTGTAATTAGCATGACAGTCGGGCGGATTATTTAGATATTAACTGACTTCAATCAACTCAGAAAAAGAACGAGACAGTGGGCTTACAAAACGAAACAAGAATCGAAAAGCCAAGTATCTCTCTCCTTTCCAAGCGGTAAGATGTCTCTTTGGTCTTTATCTTTAAGTCAGTCCTTAGAGCCCTACTATTAATAAATAATATACAGGCAGAAGAGCAAGAAATTGAATGGGAGTTTGAGATGGAGAAACAGGAAGAGCGTACAAAGCAAAATGAAGATTTGTTTATGTTTGATGAGGAAATTCGCTATCTAGACACTGGGGCAGTGGATCGCGCACAGCTGATCCTGGACCCAGGCCGCTTCCTACTCATGGCCAATCTCTCTTACAGCCTGGTAAGACTACCGTTCTTCTCTTCCTTACGTGAATCTTATCATTCTATGTGACGTTTCTGGGATGGTAGGAATGGCTAGCGAGCCGTGTAGACGGTTTGGCCTCACAACTCCAAGAAGAGCCCCACAGATATTTGCATTCTGATAGGGATAGAGAATGTGACAGGTTATACTCGGTCATACCTTGTTTGATCTCATATATATCCAAACAAATGACAATGTTTTTATTTGGCTGGATAGCGGGAGTAGGCTAGCAGCACTTTCTGAGAAGCTGAGAGCGGTGTCCAACAAATGTCTCTTTGCCATGCGACTTGAACTGCGCCTGCATGTTTTCCACTTCCTTGATTCTATCCAAAAAGTATAGTTTAAAATGCCCTCTGTGTTTCCCTCTTCCAAATATAGTTCCATTTGTGCAAGTTATAGGATATATTCTCTTCTTTTGACATTATTTGTTTACTTACCCCACAGTGCACGTACGTGTGCTCTGAAGAAAAGCCTGACACGGACCCCTTTGTAACTGAGCTGAGCAGAGATGTCTCCATTACATCAGACATTCTATCAAGATTCTTACCTCGATACAAGATCCGGTAACCACCTTTTCTATCTTCTCCTGTGCATTGTTGTTGCCCTTCTGTTGTGCTTGTTATTAGCCTCCAAATGATGGTGTCTCTAATCACTTCTTTCTTGAAACAAAGCTATATCTTTACAGGTTTAGATCAGCTTATTAGCACAATTGCTATCAAGAGCATTTCCAAAATTAAGGTACAATCCTATCGAAACTCTCTCTCTCCTCTCTGCTCTTTTTTTCACAATACCTTGAATAACGCTTCGGGGGTTGGGTCTGATCAGGCGATCAACAGGAGCGGAGTACATAAGATGAGGAAGAATCTATTCGCCCTCGAACGGAGCCTCGCAACAGTGATGGCCACACACGAGCGCTACTTTGACCGTGCACGAGCATACTATCGTATGGTCACCTTCACAGCTGAAGAGCTCCGCTGCCATATGCAGCACTCCACATTATTACCAGAAGAACCTTCGTCTTCACCTATCTTGACACCCAACCCAACGGTAGCCAGCCCGCTTCGCTTCACCGAGGATGAGTACAGAGCCCTGCAGCCACACGTCAACTCTGGCAGCGCCTCCAAATCATCTGTGAAAGCAAAACGCACAGTGCAAAGAGACAAGCCCTGAAGCCAGAAACACAAACTGTTCTCAACAAGAGACTACAGAAAACGATTGTTTAGAAACAACCATGCCATGATAAAGACACCTTCAAGCAAACAATTCCAGATGTGTCCCGATATTTCTGAATCTTTCTAGAAGTCTGTGGGCTCATAAAGAAACTAGTGACTTCCCAACAACAGACAAACGACAGCAACAAGAGAGAGAAAGAGATCTTTTGGAGCATACAGAATGGTGATTTCAGGACAGGTGACAATGGTGGCAGGATGCCTCGTGGCTGTGGGTGGCTTGATGGGTTATGTCAAGGCTCGCTCCGTCCCAAGCTTGCTTGCTGGTGCAGTCTTCGGCAGCATTTACGGCCTCGCCGCGACGGGGCTCTTCTTGACGGCCAGCCCCACTGAACGCAAGCTTGCCCATCAACTTGCCATTGGTAATAATAATAATCAAAAGCTCTCACTGTGTGCTTCTCCTTGTGGCAAATGTTAAGTTTTTTTTGTGATGGGGGGGGGGTGCAGCACTGAGTGTTCTGTTGGCAATCACAATGGGAAGGCGCTACTGGAACTCTGGAAAGCCCATGCCTGGTATCTTCAGCACACAACCTCAAAAGAGAGAGACAGAGAGTTCATTTGGTTGTAACCAATATATATTTCTATATCAACGTTTCATGGTTCTAATTCTGAGTTCTTAAATCGAAAGGCATGGTGGCAGTGTTAGGATTAGTGACGGGGCTCGTCAATCTGTATGAACTTACGTCGAATTAAAGATGATGTAGAAGATGTATTTGCTGCACTAGTGAATGTAATGAATGAGGAAAGGCCCCTTCGCCAACAATTTAAAAATAATACACAGATGAATAGAAATAAAGATGTAAAGAAGGAAGGAAAGTACGATGCCATCATCACCTCTCCAGCAATCTCAGCACTACATTGAATGATCAACACACACGCACACAAGGATGGAGCAAGCATCCTCATGGCGCCATGCGCTCTCCGAGCTCTCTCAGGAGGCCTCCTTCTGCTTCTCGTTCTTCTTCTTCTTCTTTTCGATCTTTTCTTTCTTCTTGTGGTCCTTTCTTGCCTGCTTGTCCTTCTTCAGCTTGTCCTTCTTCTCTTGCTTCTCGCGTCTCTCTCTTTCCTTTGTTTGCCGCTTTGTCAGAATCACGCTCGAGCAGCTCCCTGCCATTACCACAGGCATCACCACGGCATCATCACTTATGGAGGTGGCCATCACTGTAGTGCTATGGTCATGGCTGGCAGCTCTCTGCCTCGTCGCCCCTATCACTGGCCCACTGTCCTGCAGCGATTGCTTCCGCTTCACATCGGCCTTCATCTGCCCCCCAAGAAGAATTAATTACTCAGATCATGAAAAAAAAAA
>CDFI01101743.1:0-12853 GCA_000826405.1 Acanthamoeba divionensis | reverse complement strand
AACCTCTCCTCAATCGTTCCCAAAACAGCTCGAATTACTAATACTTCCTTAACATTGGTTTTCATTAACTAACATTAAATTGTGGTCTCCTGTTAAATTGTTGGTTTGGCACTTCCGAAATTGAATTTATTCTCTTTTGTGTTTTTTCATTGGTCAGATGTCGACACTATCTCTGATCGCACCTGCGCTGTTTGGGTTTTAGTTCCCATTCATTCCCCCATCAGCCAATGAGGAACTGAATTGGTCCCCCCCCCTGTTATTGCTACAGTGCACCCAACAATCTACTCTTTAGTTGTCCCTTCCCACACTTCCATTCCCTGATTCTCTCTCTCTCACACACCCATGACTCTAACCTCACACCGCCTTAGTGGTGGCTTACTCTGTTTCTCTTTATTGCTGTTGGCTCTCCTGTTTCTGGGCCAGGCTTCAGCTGATAGTAGCGTCGTTGAAGTCAAGCGCTTTTGGGTCAACAGCAGAGAGACTTCCTTTCTCACCAACTATCCTTCGTTGACTCCAGGCCAGAAGAGTGCCCCCGTTGAGATATGGCTCGTCAACACTGGCACGAACTCTTGGCCATCTGATGCTAAGGTGGCCCTTCTGACCAACAGCGATGGTTGGACTGCAAATGGCTATTTTGAAGGCACTGCCTCCCAAGCAACCAAGCAAAACAGCGTAGCGTACTTCTCAGGGTCACTCAATGCTCCTGCCACCATTGGAATCTACACATTGATCTTCGAGGTCGGTTAGCTATTTTTTTTACTACTATTCAACTATCGCCAAGTGACTAAATCCTTTCTTTTCGCTTAGGTGGAAGCCTCAAACATGGTCAAGGGAAGTGTTCTCTTTTCTATTGAAATGGAGTCCACTTGTAACGACCACATCTTCTGTAACGGTCACGAGGTCTGGATAAATGGTACCTGCGTGTCTAGTAATAGCAACCCATGCGCTATTGAAGACCCACAAGACTGCGTAACCGCGACTTGTACAGAAGAGACAGGCCTTTGCAGCTATCAGCTTGATGCAGGCTGTGAGACATGCCTCGGCTGCGTGCCAGACTGCGTGGAGAGGGAGTGTGGTGGTGATGGCTGCGGCGGCGTCTGTGGTCAATGTGGCGCAGAACTGTCTTGCGTGTCTGGCAAGTGCAGCGCCACCACTATCCCTGGCACCTGTGCCAATCCTCTCCCCTTCTTCGAGCGAAGTGACAAGATTGAGGGTCGGCACTGGCTGTATGGCGACACCTCGGTTGGAGTACACCATGTCACTCCGCAATGCAACGAAGGGTCAACAGCAAGGGAGCTAGTCTACTATATTGATATTCCTGAAGGCAAGCAATATGGCATGATGGCACAATACTATGACTTTGACACAGTGCTCGAAGTGCGACAGGGCGGTTGCGATGGAGAGAGTGTCGCCTGCAATGACGACGCCTACCCTCCTGGCAACTACGGCTCCAGAGTGCAGGTGAATCACTGAATCACGGTAAACTGTTGTAATATTCATCATTTACTTACATTTTACTTTCTTCAGCTTATGCTCGAATCTGGCACCAGATATTATCTCATCCTCGATGCCTACAATGATGAAAATCCTGGCAACTTTACATTCTTTGCTGACTTCGTAGAGAACTGTGTGCCCCGTTGCAACAGCTTGTATTGTGGCGACAACGGCTGTGGAGGGGACTGCGGTCCCTGTGGAGAGGGAGAGAAGTGCTCCGAGAACAACAAGTGCTTTTCGGATGACTGTGTACCAGACTGCAACGGTAAGCAGTGTGGTGACGATGGCTGCGGCGGCGAATGCGGAGAGTGTACATCTCCTGCCCTCTGCGCAAGAGGTCTGGGCCAGTGCTTGACCTACTCCACCTGTACCCACTTCAACCCTGTATGTAGCCCTGGATGCGGCTCAGATGAGTATTGTGGCAATGACTGCCAGTGCTATAAGATATCAGAGGGGCTTCCTGACTTGATACTCAACACAGACAAGCTCGCTGATCAAGTGAGAATCCAAACTCTGGAGTTCGCCAGTACTGATTGCGCAGTCAAGGAAGGCTGCATCACTGAAGCTGGCACTCGTAGAGTACTTCGTTTCACCGTGGAGAGTGTCAACCAGGGCAAGGCAACTCTACTTCTCGGCGATCCCGCGCTCTCTCCCAACCGCTTCACCTACTCTCCGTGTCACGGCCACTACCACTTTGATGGCTACACGCAGTATTTGCTTCTGAAGAAGGATGAGCCATACGAGAATGTCGTCCACGGCAGGAAGCAGGGCTACTGCATCTACGACGGCTATCGTACCCTCAGCGGGCCTTCCTTTGAGTGCACGACTGAGCAGTCCTGCTCTGCTCAGGGCATCCAGCCAGGATGGGTGGACAACTACGGCTGGAGCTTGGACTGTCAGTGGGTGGACATCACAGACATAGAGCCCGGCGACTATTATCTGTTCGTGGAGATCAACTTCCAGCGCCGACTCCAGGAGTCCAACTATGACAACAACAAGGCCTTTGTCGCCATCACCGTTCCTCCTCCCGAGTCAGATATCTCAGCAGCCACCACAATGTCCACTTGGTTGGCAGCTCTTTTTGACCTTCAGTGAACACATTGAAGGTTTGTGTGTTGTGTGTAAATTGCAATTAATCAGTTGTGTTTTATCATGCAATTGTTATTGTTATAATAATCTATGATCAAATAAATGGTTTGTATTAAATATTAAATATTTTTCTTTAAGAATGTTTTTTTTATATCACTATTTTCTTTTTCAGTCAAAGTGGACCACTTTGGTGTTCCGTCCTGACCACACTCGCCAAGGCACTCTCCGTCTCATCAATTAACCGCCTCAAGGAGTCCAAATCTGTGTTAACACCCAAACACCACAATATTTAAATATTCAAAGTAGCAATTGATCACTCAATGATTTAACAATGTGCCACAACATATTGAACAACATAAACACACAACATCTTTGAACTATATATATAATTAATTAATTAATACCTTGGTGCAGGTGATTTGTCTCTTGAAATCTCTCCATACCTTTTGCCGCACTGTTGTTTGTCATTGTGTGATGTAAGATAGCAGAGAGAGCAGAGAGAGAGCAGAGCAAAGAGAAACTATTTCTTTGGGGAGAGGGGTGCAGCAATATATATATAAATATTTCTAAGCGAGTTGTTACCTGTACAATTCTCTAAATTTTGAGTAAAAGTTGTACTTTTCTTCAGAGCCCTCTGGTATGAGTATTCGTTGCAGTGAAGATGATCCACTCAGGGGGGTTGTCATGGACGCGCGTGTTTCCTCTTGTGCGGTGGTGGTAGTAGTGGTCTGTCGTTGCTGCAAAATGGGAGCTCCACCGTTTCGCTTAGCGGAATAATAATTCATCTCTTCGACAGTGTTGAATTGCTGGACAGTCCGCTTCGCTTCTTCGTCTTGGTCTTCTTCTTCTTCTTCTTCTTCCTCCACATATCCCCTGTCATGCATTTGACCGAACGCTGCTGATGACTGCGTTTGAAATTGGCCTTGCTGTGGGGATATGTCAGGCACCAGCTTCGGCAAAAACCCTTTCTCGTGTGGTTGTGGTGGTGGTTGCAGGCGCAGGAGGTTCTTCTGCAGATGTATCTTGCTGCCGGCATGGACTTGGTGCTCTTGCTCTGGCGCCTTTGTCGAATCAAGCACATCAGACGAGCTTTGATCTTGATACAGAGAATAAGTGCTCTGCAGTTGTTGAAGGTGGTTCCTTTTGACCCTTTTAGAGGGAGTCTGTGTTTTGTGATTGTTGGTTTGCACAGGTTCTTCTTCCTTCTCTGAAACTCGAGCTTCGATTGCTGCTTGTTTCTATATGTTACACATATACCACGAAGCCAAGATTAGTCACAGCAGGTATACATGAACACACACCCACACAAGACAAGCGAACACCTTTACCTCTCGACTGCGAGATTGCTTTCTTTCTCTTTGTGCGAGCAACATGTTGGGATCAATATTTTTATCTTTGAGCTGTTGCTCAATCACCAGGGCATCCTCCATCATATTCAAGCGCCGTCTCAAATATCCAAAAACGGCGCTATGAAAAGAATCCTCCTTCTCCGAGTTCCTTCTCCTTCCCACCTTCTTTGCTTTCGGTGTCTCACTGCGTTCACTTTCGATTTTCTCGTTTTTATCTTTTCGTTTTCGTTTTCTTTTTCCCTCTTGGGCTGCAAGAGCCTCACTCTGTCTCTTCTTTTCAGCATTAACAATAGTGCTCATCTCCGGCTCGCCTATGAGTATCTCCTTCCATCTGCCATAGCCATACCTTTACACGACAACAGAGCAAATATAATAAATAAAGGAAAGAAAACAATTCTTTGAAGACGGGGAGGCGGTACTTCAGTACTGATTTTAACAGAAGTACATCGTGGCACTTTTTCCACAAACAGGAAGACTGCTGCCAAAGAGTATGAAGCTCTGTCCAGCCAGCATCCTTGATATCAAGAGTGTCCTCCCCATGGAGTTCAACCTCTGCAACTTTCTGCTTAATGAGGTGTATCTTTGCTATTCGTACACATATCTCCTTGACATTCAAGCCTTGAAAGTGAAAAACAGAGATATAAAAAAAATTAAGACAGATCAATTAACCAGAAAAACATATTTGTATATAGAGCTGATTTACCTTCCTTTGGCACACCGTCAGAAAAAGTGTCGCTTGAGCCCTTATCTTGGGCTTCTGTAAGGTGGGATATAAAAAGGTTGCCATATGCAACAATCTCTTCATATGTTTTCCTGCGTAGACCGGATGGACTGGGCATTAAGTGGGTCCATGTGCCATCTCCCAGTCCAAAGGCCATCACCAGCTTCAAGAATGATGATCTGAACAGTGTCAACATTAGCAAAAAAGGGGTAGTGATCTTAAAACACATTTGCTAACGAAACATAACGCTGCATACCTGTGGTTCTGGGAAAATCCTAACACTTTAAACTTCTTCCTGTTCCCTTCAAATAATGGAGCTGTGGTAATACCGAAACACATCAGAATGTTGCTTATTCCCCCCCCCCCAAGTTGCAGATTACCTGGGCCTTTTTCTGATCTCATTTTCTTTGAAGGCCGTTTATCCTTTTCTCCAGAATTGTCATGGACAGCCGAAGTCTCATTCAATGACCCCGCACTTGCAGAGTTCTCTTCCTTCCATTCGTCGTCATCACCCTGTCCTTGCGTACTTTCCTGTTTAGTGTTTATATGGTGCATGTTTAGAATTGATATGAAGGATATAAATTGCTTTTCTGTATTACGCAGCTGCAAACAAGAGCGATGCTTACCTCATTTTCTTCGCGTATGTCGCTGTATCTTATGATTTTTGATCTGGTCCTACGACCTTTGCCCATTTCTTCGTTTACCTCTGATGCATACTGTCCATACCTTGATTTCAATAGCTTCTTCCAAAAAGTAGTATCTTCACCTATTGTACAAGTCAGTGTTAGATTAAGGTTATTCTGAATTTAGGTAATTAGCGAATGTCTAATTACCTGGCTCTTGCTCAGTAGTCTCAAGATTGGATTCAGAGGAAGGGTCGACAGTCTCCTCCGTGGTCACGAAAGCAGCCACCTTAAAAGAGTTCAGGTAGTCATCATGAGCTGGTCCGATATTTGGCTGTTGGACATCTCTGCATTCATCGGAGCCTTGAGAGCGGTCCAGCAGTGCATCAATCGCTGCCTCGTCGTATACAATATGCTTGCTCCCAGCTTTGCCCGTTATACCTTTAATCCGTGATCTAGTATTTCAGGTGAAGAACTAATAATTTTCTTTTCCAATTCCAGTTAGCTTACCTTCGCTGTGATTTTGTGTCGCATCATCTTCACCCTCAAAGAGTTCAGCGGTGCCAAACCGCAAAATGCTGTCAAGTTCCGCTTGTTTTAGTTGCTGGCCCTCTTTGGCTGCCATCTTACGTACTACAAGGTGATCTAACATCATCTTTTTCTTTGCACGCTGAATTAGTGTCTCTTCAACAGTGCCACGTGTAATGAGTCTATAGATCATAACCTTATTCTCTTGACCTATTCATAGCCATGAAAATCATTAGCTGAAATGCACATGTGGAAAGAAAAGAATAATAGGGGAGAGAGAGAACCCATTCTATGTGCTCTGCTGAATGCCTGTATGTCATTGTGAGGGTTCCAATCTGAATCGAAGATGAACACCGTGTCTGCAGTAGCAAGATTTATTCCTGTGTGGTGTGTGTGATTGAGAACCAATAATACCCAATTTAACAATTCTGTCAAACTTACCCAGTCCGCCAGCACGTGTAGACAAAAGAAAAACAAACGTCGAGGGATCTGAATTAAATCGGTCAATTCGTTCCTGCCTGTCCCTTCCCACGACGTTGCCATCAATCCTTTCACATGAGTAGCCTCTGTAAAATAAGAAGTCTTCCAATATATCCAGCATGCGTGTCATCTGCATGAGGAGGGTGATTAATACACAGTTGACAATTGATTTTTTACTTTTGTACCTGTGAAAATATCAGCACGCGGTGCCCACTTTGTTTAAGCTTGGGCAGCATCTTATCCATGAGGATAAGTTTTCCTGAGGCTTGTATCATTAGCCTGGTATCAATAAAAGAGGTGTTTAATGTTATTACTTTGATTGTTGCCTAAGATTGTTTTAAAGGTGTTAGGGAGACCTGAGAGTTTCTTCCTCAGTCTGCACTTCAGGTTCAACATTGTCGAAGAGATAGGGATGGTTGCAGCATTTTTGTAGTTGCATCACGATATTGAGTAGAGAGACATGTGAGCGGCCTTCGCTTCCAGAAAGTACCTTCAGCAGACAAAATAGTTAGTTTCTGCCACTATTCTCGGCTCTCTTTCTGTAATTGGGCGAGCTCGAGCTCCACCTGATAGTTGCGGGTTAAAACTGCACGATAGTACTCTCTCTGCAATTCGGTGAGCTCAACGCGCACTATGAACTCAGTTTTGGGAGGAATCTAGATTCGTGAGTGAGAGAAGTACGGTATGAAACAGGACCAATAACAAGTATGGTTATAATTCAGCAGTGCCTTTACTTGTGAGCATTGCAAAGTTAATAAAAAACGAGATCTCACCGTGAGTACGTCTGCCTTGACTCGGCGCAGCATATGAGGAGCAAGCAGTTCGTGGAGTCTTATCACCTGGTCTTCTTTTTCAAGTGATTTGAAATTCTCCTCAAAGTCTTCTATGGATCCAAACCTAGGTTGATTAAATTAATAAGTTGGTGACCATAAAAGTTTTTGGTAATCCAGTCTTAAATGGGATACTCTTACTTTTCAGGTTCAATGAATTGCATAAGTTGGAAGAGTTCCTCGAGGTTGTTTTGAAGAGGAGTACCAGTAAGTAGTACCCTGGCTCTAGTTTTCATAGTTTTGAGTGTATGAACGAGAGCTGACTTTCTGCTTTTCAGCCGATGAGCCTCGTCCACGACGAGGGCCTCCCAGTTAATATGGGACAAATAGGCCGCTATGAAAAGAAATAGCACAGTAAGATGATATGACATGTTTGAGAAAAAGAAGAAAGCAGAGGTGATAAACTTCAGAATGGTGATATCTTACAATCAAATCGCACATATTCGTATGAAGTTATAAGTACTTGAAATTTGCAGGGGCTTTTGTTCAGCCACTTTTCTTTTTTCAAGGATTTGCGTTTATATGCCTCTTTCAGCAAGGCCTTATCAAAACGGAATTCCGTTTCCCTTATAATCCTGCGTGCCTCCTGTGTACCTGTGTATACAATCTGCAAAATGTAACAATAAGGGTGCTGCTTCATCTCGTCTCTGAAAGATTCAGGAGCATCAATAACGTACAACATTTATATCTGGTGCCCAGTATGAGAATTCTCTTCTCCAATTTTGGAGGGTAGACAAAGGAGCTACAATAATAAAAGGCCCCCAGCAAGCTTTTAAATATCTCAGGGCAGATATATACGCAATCGTTTGAATTGTCTTGCCTGTTTTTACAAGTTTGAAATGAATTGTTCGTTAGAACGTTGAATTTCTCATTCTTTGTACAATAACTCACCAAGTCCCATCTCATCAGCGAGAATCACATTTGTTTTCTGATACCAGGAAAACAACAGCCAGTTCAAACCTTCCAGCTGATACCCATGCAACGCTCCTTGTAACAACAATAAGTAAGATTGACAGAAGTTGATAGTGTTTGATGGGTTACTGCACATACCTCCTTTGACGCAGGTTGGCTGTTTAGTGTATTTTTTGAAAGCCTTTGGCTGCTTGTGCTTCTTCCTGTACTTTTCTAATCTTTTCTCTTTTTTATTCCTCTTTTCCAACGTTTCAAGGGCAATTAATGGGTCATTAAATTTGTTGAAATGAGCCATTTTTTGTTCAAATTCTGGCAGGCTTTGTATGTCTTGTTCCTCTTCCCAGTAGGTTGAATCATAATCCAAATCTTCAAATTTCACCAGATACTTTACGGTTCCCTTTTTGGTTTTTCTTTGGAAGGGAGAAATGAGAATATCAATAAAGTAAGCTCAATCACTGAAATGAAACATCACAGCTAAGAATCATACATACTTTTTTTGAATGATCCGATCTATACACTTCCACACTTTCTTAACACCATTGGAGTACATTGGGTCCTCTTCATCTTCATCTTCAGCCCCATCTCCATTCTCTTGGTCTTGATCATCACTCATTCCTTTCAAGAAGTTTCTCAATTTTTGTGGGCTGAATCTGTTGACGTCCTCCTCTGGCAGCCATTCACAATGCAAAAACGATTTTCCCTTCCACTTTACAAGAAACTCCTTTCCGTCAACTTCTTGCAATGAAGGCTCCTTTTCCTTCTCTTGAGGATTGCCCTGATGATTTTCACTCGCTGATTCCTTCTTCTCCCCATCCTGTTCCTTCACTATTTTCCTTCTCATATACAAAATCTTATCAATTTTCTTTGTCTCATCTGTTTCTATGTTATCACTTCTTTTTGGTGGCCTCTTTATCTCATCAGTTGATGGCTCCTCACTCTCCTCTTCATCTGATTGATCAGTTTCTTCACTTTCGCTCTGCTCACTATCAGAGGCTTCCTCTTCGCCACTTTCTTTATTCTTTTGTTTCTCTTTGAATGCCTTGATTCCCTCTTTATTGTCTTTTTCACAAACAGGACAGAACCAGTCGCCTAAGGTAATGAAAGAACTCTCACAAGTCAGGACACACATAGTTCCTTGTCTTCAGTGTAATGACCAACACGTACCTTTGGGTACAACTTTTAAGCGAGGGCTCAAGCAATTCAAATGAAATACTCTCGTGCAAGTATCACAGCAAAGCAACTTTCCTCTTTTACCACATTCGTAGCAAAGATCTTCATGCTCCTGTTAGGTTATGAAGAAGATTTTGTCTTGGTGACGCAGCGACATCAACCTGAATTGCTTTTTTTGTGGGGGGGGGGATTATCAATGGATAGAATTACCTCAACGGTTAATTGTGTAGTGGCAGGGCCTTCTTCTTCAGATCTTTTGCGCTTTACGCCCCTGTGCTCGTTTTTCGCGTTTCTGGAGCGCTTTGATTTACTGATTTTAGCTTTACCATTATTTGCTTCCATTTCTTCCTTCGCCTGGGCGTCATCATCATCGCAAGAAAGATCCTGTTTCATCGCCTTTCGAGAGGATCTACGCAAAGGTTGGCCTGCGCTTTCTCCCTGTGTATGCTTGCATTAATAAAGTAAATACTGATTTCTGTCAAGGGGGAGGCTGAATTCGCAAAGAGGCGATCAAATGTTCAACAAAGCTGGCTGCCCATGAATTTGTATGGTGCAAGTTGATGAAGGAAGAATGAGATGAGCGCATGTAGATCTTGCACTCACTCTCACCACCGCATATGTCTTGCCTAACTCATGTTGCAATCGCATATGGGCAGTGTCTAGGCCATATGCAGTGACTGGGCAAGCTTTACCCGCACTGGCTGTTTACTGCTCGCATGGTCTTCGTGGTCCACAACGGTCCCATTGCTACTGGCACGTAGGCTACTCCGTTTCATATTTACCTCAAAGGAAAGCCTGGCAGGCTGCGTAGCCTGTTGAGGAGACCAGCAAAGAAACACTTAGTTTGGAGTGTTGCAAGGTGGCAACAACAACACTCAACAACACTCAGCAACACTGTGCAACAATTACCAATTTCTTTCAGAATAGCAGCGGGAACCGGTTTTTTTCCGGGAAGGCCTAATGGACAACAGGGAAGAGGGAGTGAGATCCTTGGGATGGGTGTTTGGGGGTTGTGCGTTGAATATTAAAAAATGTTTATATTTTTTTATAACAAATGGTTTTAAACAACATACCACAAGGCAACGGTCGTAAAACAGTCCCCCCCTCCTAGTGACCAATGACAAGCGGCGATGACCAACTCCCACCCAATCAATGTGTAGGAGGAAAAACCGCGGCAGTTAAGGGAACTCAAAGATATATGGGGGTACTTGGATAGGGCTCATTTTACGAATTTGGCCAACAATGTAATGTTGCAGATTTCCTGTCGATTTTCAATTACCTTGATCAATTTTCAATTGACCCGGGTTGGTTGATGATACAAGTACTACTTGGTGGACTACCACCCTTATCAACATGTCAAGGTTGTTGGGTTTAGACTTTTCCTTCATTGATTAAAAAAAATGTTGTGATTAAACACATTCTTTTCTTCATACCTCACTCATTGCACCTCCCTCCCATTTCAGCAGCAGTGAACTGAGATATCTCAACTGTTTGTAGTTGTTGTGTGAAATCGAGCATGATTCATTGCCATTCATTCTCAGGTACACTCACACATAGACTATAGGTTTAAGAAAGTTTGCAACAGTAAGACTGAGCGTTTGATCAAACCATTTCTGTTATCTCACAAAATTTTCTTCATTCTAACAGAAGGCCATTTCCATTTGCATTCGAAATCATCGCAGTGGCCACTGGTTATCGATAGAGTAAACAACCATTTTAAAAATCCAAAGCAGTTTGTACTAATCTATCCTTTTTTAGCG
The DNA here is from genome assembly GCA_000826405.1 of Acanthamoeba divionensis. Lineage (NCBI taxonomy): Eukaryota > Discosea > Longamoebia > Acanthamoebidae > Acanthamoeba > Acanthamoeba divionensis. The sequence goes on along the minus strand of CDFI01101743.1, from coordinate 1,897 downwards.
CAATCTTGTGTGTACGTGGCGTGGCTCTTTTCTCACTCCCACCAGACTTGCCAAAACCAAGCAAAACAAGCCACCATGTATGTGGGGGCTAGAAACAACCGAAGGGGAATCATATCATGCCATGGCAACAAGAGAGAAGCTTTAATGCTCGCACGCGCCCTATTGGTCCTTCATTTTTTGGATTTAAAGCCAACCAACTAAGGTTAGTGTCGACCGTTCCGATTGGCCGAAAATTTGATGGTTTCAATTATTTGAAATTTCATTGGCGGATTCAGTGGGCTCGATATCCGGCAACACTAATCCCCTCCCCCCCAAGCCTCCGCCCCTTCCTTACTTTGTCCCCTCTTCAAACATCATTACTAGTTTGTTATTAGCGACCTCGGTGGTTCCTCGCATTCACACACACATCACACATAATGACTGAAGGGTGTTGTTCTGGAGGGGCGAAAACAAACTCAAGGAAAAACTCCCTCACTGTAGATAAGAGTCTCTTGCCTTCGGATGCTGAATGGTAATTTGTGGCCTCAGCGTGTAGATCCATCCCCCTCCCCTGGTTTTGATAAGCTCTAACATCACTTCCATGTTAGTGAAGTGCTTAAGTTGCTTCTTCTTGGGGACAGGTAACTAGCTGAAAACAAGAGAGAGAGAGAGAGCAGAGAGAGAAGGAGAGAGAGAGAGAGAGCAGAGAGGGTTTATAGTATCATGATGAGTGAAGTAACGAATTTCACTACAGTGGCATTGGGAAGACGTCTCTTATCTCTAAATGGACGGTACGTCCATCTCATCTGAAATAGCTTGCCTTCTTCCTGAGAGGAAGATGAGAAGGGGAAAGAGAGGGGTGCGAGAGACTGTACATGAAGTCTCTGTGCCTTCTTCAAAGCCCAATGCTTGTTAGATGCTCCCTCCCCTGATTATTGTTTCAAAATAGGAGGATATCTTTGGAATTCCCAAGGCTACAGTTGCGTTTGATTCTGTGAGTCCTCCTATTGCTTGTACGACACAGTTTTCTTCAGATCTTCATTTATTGAATCACTTTTGCATCACAGAAAGAAAGGATAATAAAGATAGAGGGAAAGCTGTACAAAGTGGCTCTGTGGGACCCTGCAGGCCAAGAAAGATGGCGCACAGTCACCAGTGCATTGTACAGGTTAGTCATTGTTGTTGCTGTTCTGTATTCTTCTTCTTCTTCTGCTTGTGTACATTTGCTGAATTCTTGGCTTTGAATTCAGGAACACACATGCTATACTGGCTCTTTATGACATAACACTTGAAACCTCCTTAGAAAACTTGGAGAAATGGTTGGAAGAGGCCAAGAGATATGGGCCTGATGATTGTCTCATTGTCATTGTTGGCACCAAGTGTGATCTTGAACACTCCAGGAAGGTCCAAACTTCTGTTGGCAAGGTACCTCAAATATAACACTTTGATCCCACTGAGAGCAGAGAGAGAGAGAGAGAGAGAGAGAGAGAGCAGAGAGAGAATGATTTCTTTATCTCTAGCTTATCTTTTTTTACTTCTTGTTTCTTTCTTTCTTTCTTTTCTATCTATCTTAGGAGCTAGCAGATAGATATGACAAACTGTTTTTTGAAACCAGTGCCAAAGAGAACACTAACTTGGATGCTCTCTTTGAAGCAACAGCCAAGAGAATTGTAAAGAAGTTGAAGGAAGTGAAAAAATAGGTTTGTCTCCAGTTTCTTGTCTTTCTGTGTAGTTGTAACTGTTTTTAGTGAAGCCTCTCTCAGGCCATAAGCCATAAGCCACTATTCTTCTTTCTCTTTTTCCTGTCTGTCTCTGTAATAATGTATAAGATAGGAAGCAAAATAGTTTTGGCATTTCTCATATTCTTATTATTATCTGCTGCTCTGGCCACTTTGAAAAACCAACCATTCTATAATAA